>BOSO01016591.1:0-27620 GCA_018403395.1 Gorsachius goisagi
GCAACATCTTTCTTGTAGTGAGGTGCCCAAAACTGAACACAGTATTCGAGATGCAGCCTCACCAGCACCGAGTACAGGGGCATGATCACTTCCCTACTCCTGCTGGTCACACTATTCCTGATGCAAGCCAGGATGCTAGTGGTGTTCTTGGCCACCTGAATACACTGCTGGCTCATGTTCAGCCAGCTGTCAACCAATACCACCTGGTCCTTTTCTGCCAGGCACTTTTCCAGCCACTCTTCCCCAAGCCTGTAGCATTGCATGGGGTTGTTGTGACCAAAGTGCAGGACCCGGCACTTGGCCTTGTTGAACCTCATACAGTTGGCCTCGGCCCATTGATCCAGCCTGTCCAGGTCCCTCTACAGAGCCCTCCTCCCCTCCAGCAGATCAACGTTCCCACCCAGTTTGGTGTCATCTGCAAATTTACGGAGGGCACACTCAATCCCCTCATCCAGGTCATTGATAAAAATAATAAACAGAACTGGACCAAAACCAGCCCTGGGGAACACTGCTTGTGACTGGCCGCCAACTGGATTTAACGCCATTTACCACAACTCTCTCTCTGGGCTTGGCCATCCAGCCAGTTTTTTACCCATTGAAAAGTACACCTGTCTAAGCCATGAGCTGCCACTTTCTTTATAAGAATGCTGTGGAAGACAGTGTCAAAGTCCTGCCTGACCACCTAATGGCCTTCTACAATGGAGTGACTACACCGGTGGGGAAGGGAAGAGCTACTGATTTCATCTATCTGGAATTCTGTAATGCCTTTGACATATTCTCCCACAACATTCTTTGCTCTAAATTGGACAGGTATGGATTTGATGGGTGGACTGTTCAGTGGATAAGGAACTGGCTGGATGCTCGCATCCAGGAGTCAATGGCTCAATGTCCAGACGGAGCTTGGTTACAAGTGGTGTCCCTCAGGAGGCTGCATTTTGACCACTACTGTTTAATATCTTAATCAACGACATAGATGGTGGGATCGAGTGAAATTCTCAGCAAGTTTGCAGATGACACCAAACTGAGTGGTGTGGTTGACGTGTCTAAGGGATGGGATGCCATCCAGAGGGACCTTGACAAGCTTGAGAAGTGGGCTCATGTGAACCTCATGAGACCAAGTGCAAGGTCCTGCACCTGGGTTGGGGCAACTCCCTGGTATCAATACATGCTGGGGGATGAAGGGATTGAGATCAGCGTTGCAGAGAAAAGACTTGGGGTACTGGTGGATGAAAAGCTGTACATGAGCCGATAGTGTGTCCTCACAACCCAGAAGGCCAACTGTATCCTGGGTTGCATCACAGTAAGCAGGGCCAGCAGTTGAAGGGAGGTGATTGTGCCACTCTACTCTGCTCTGGTGATATCCCACCTGGAGCACAGCATCCACTTCTGTAGGCCTCAGCACAGGAAAGGTATGAAACCGTTAGAGCAGGTCTAGAGGAGGGCCACAAAATGATCAAACAGATGGAACACCTTTCCTCTGAGAAAAGAATTAGATAGTTGGGGTGGTTCAGCCTGGAGAAGAGAAGGCTCTGGTGAGACCTTATTGCAGCCTTTCAGTACTTAAAGGGGGCTTATAAGATAGGGACAAACTTTTTAGTAGGGCCTGTTCTGAAAGGACGAGAGGTAATGGTTTGAAACTAAAAGAGGGTAGATTTAAATTAGATAGAAAGAAGAATTTTTTTTAAAATGAGGGTGATAAAACACTGGAACAGATAGGCCAGAGAGGTAGTAGATGCCCCACCCCTGGAAACATTCCAGGTCAGGTTGAACAGGGCTCTGAGAACCCTCATCTAGTGGAAGATGGCCCTGCTCATGGCAGGGGGTTGAACTAGGTGACCTGTAAGTGTCCCTTCCAGCGCAAACCATTCTGCGATTCTATGATTCCGTGGTCTTAAGCAAATATTTGCCAAATGCTTTTCATGGCAAATCAATATTACAAGAGATCTAAGCTATATTATAATACATATTTTTCACACTAGTTGTGTTGAATAGGAACTGAAGATGGTAAGACAGGCAAACACTATATTTTAATCAAACTTCCTTAAAAAGATTTGCTTGGGATGGCACGATTCACAATAATGGAACTGATTGCATTTTACACCCAGACGTTAACATATGCATTTAGTAATTCTTGTTTGAAGTGCTCTGTATTGTGTATATATTTCATCTAATATAAAGAAAGTTACTTTATTGTAAGACACTTGTAGCTCTGAAAAGAAAAGAGAAAACCATGAAACATAATTAGTCTGTTACTAGTGTCACATTAGAGTAAACTAGGAACGATTACATAAAGTCAGCGATAGCAAAACAAGGCAACTACTTCAGATGCCCAAGTGATTATTGCTCAAATTTATTTTTATGATTAAAAAGTATTTATAAAAAGTGCTGTAGGAAATTGAAGAAATTGCAATATGTAGGCCATCAAATACTGTATGGGAGGAGGCAGCTGTTGGTGTATTTTGCTAACACTTAAATATTTAGCATGATGATTAAACTTTATATTGCACATATGCATACATTTCCAGCTAAGTGAATGCATGCAATAGAAATTTCAGCACTTGTCCCACATATTCAGTTTTGGAGAATCTGCCCCTTGTTGATAGTTAATGAACAAGTGAATGAGAAAAAAATGGCATAAGCATGGATGCTGCATCTAAATCAAGTGAGCTTAGTGAAAGAATAAACAAATGGAGATGAAGCTGTTGCTGTTCCCTGCTGACTTCTTATATCACCACCTTCCTTCTTGGAAAATGTTTTGAAATCTTTCATTAATGCATTTTCAGATGTTTTATTTTTCATAAGATATCCCCTAAAACTTCAGAATTATTTAAAAAAAATGGTTGGAAGATGAATGCAGATTTATGTGTAAGACAGGTCAGCAGATTTAACATCTCTGAGTTGTCCATGTATTCATGTTTGGTTCAACACAAAGGAAGATTTAAAGCTATGGTAATTAAAAGCATATCTTTTATGCATGTAATTTAGTACAAATTACACTCAGGAAGTTCACAGACTGAGAATCTTTAGTTTCACAACTCTCAGGAATACTACAGGTTCAGTCAGATTTGTACGGCTCCAACAAACATATAAAAGCTTGTCCCTTCTGCTTCTTCCCTTCAGTAGCCAAGTCCCTCAGCGGCTGTCAGAAAGAAGCCAAGCATGTTTTCTTCCCAGCAGAAAATCAACATCATTCTTTTTATACTGCAGTCCACAAAACACACACTGAGGCTGCATCTATGCATAGTGCTGAAAGTTTCCTAACACCCTGAGGTTGAGCTGGGGGTTGTGAGAGCTAGTTGCAACTTCAGCTCCAGACAACTGGTTAAAAAACTTATTTTATATAGTCTCTCCCAGTGAGTAGAGCAAAGCAGGAAATATTCAGTGGCACTTACAGTGTGCTGCTGACAATCTGTGGGAAATGGGTCTTACCTTTTTCATGTGCCTTCTAGCACTGAAATCTGAGAAGTATCTCAAAAACAGGATTTTTGTGCCAAGGGGAAAGAGAGTGTCTGGGTTGGCTGATCTTGACCCAATACATGCATTGTTTTAGGTTCTTAAATTGTATTGAACTAAGTATCCTTGTAAGAAGTTACATAATATTTAACTACTCTTAGCAATAAATTAAATTTGATGTTCTCTCCATGCAGTGGCTTTCACATTCAGTTTAAGGTTTTTGAATAAACAAATCTGCCATTAGCCATCCACTTAATGGTGAACTGCATGAAATTAACTAAAATTTAAGAGGATTCTTGGAGAAATCTCAAAGCACAAAGTAACCATAACGATAATATATTTAAAGATTTTTTATGTTTTGTTCCTGATAGCTGTCATTCCCATCAGATATGCATATCACAGTTTTGGTACACAAGAGTGCAATTTATGAGGCTGAGAAGGCAGGACTGTGGCTTCAATTTCAGGATGAATAGTAACAACTTGAAAACTAAAGTTGAGCTATCTGATTTTCCTTGTACTCTTTTATTATGAGGTCACAGGAAATATAAAAGGTCAAGTTAAATTCACCTTCTGAAATGGATTTGAAGTCTGTCTTCTTCCAGGTTTAAAGTGTCTCTGTTGTTTATTAAGTTATGTGATATAAAATTTGCGTAGAACACCTAATGATGCAAACCCAAAAAGGCACTCATTACTTTTTTAACCGTTAGGCTGAGCCATGAGATCGTACTTTGATGACATTTTCAATGTCATTCAGTAGAAGACAAGATTCACAGGGGGATGTATAAAATATGCTGGGGGAAAAGACCAATCAACAATTTTTCAGATTATGCTATTCATTTCAGGGTCAATATAAACTCTCCTACAATCGTATCCATCAGAATGCAAGCTGTAACTGCAGTCCATGACCATATGAAACACTACTGAGAAAATGTTTGGCCTGTATCAGATTGGATTCTCTGGGAAAAAGAGGCAGATCTGTATCTCTCACATTTTTAATTCAGTGTTCATTTCCATTGTAAGGAAAGGTAGCTAAACCTAATGTGTGATGCTAAAAAAAGTGGAGCCTCTTCCAGTGAAAGTCAGTTGCTTGATGACCATCTCCCCACCCCTCTAGGTTGGTCCAATGACATTCAAGGTTACCCATAGCTGCTCTAGTTCCAGTTTAAACTATTTTAGACAGGTGTGATATTATGTGTTAATTCACCATTATCTGCTGTAATTATCCCTTGAAAAAAGGCAACCAGTTATGACATCTACATGGCTTGGTTAGTCATTTAGGCCCCCAAGAAACATTCTTTTCAGGAAAAATCACAATTTAAGGTTTTGCCTTGTGTGGTGTAAGTATGTACCACACAGAGTTTTTGATCTCTGGTCATTCAATAATGTTGCCTACTCTCAAGATAGAAAAGAAGACTAAGCACTGGAAGATCACTATATTTTATAAAAAAATACAGGATTCTTTTATAGCACTGAGGGAAAAAAAGTATCTGTTACAGGAGAGTGACACAGCACAATAGCAGCACTTGACAGTAACTCTCTTCAAGAATAATCCAGATAGCCATATGCTCTGGTGTCATCCTTTTGATACCAACACAGACATGCCAAGATCCATCCAGCTCATGTAGTTGTGCGTATAGATTCCAAACTTCAACCCTGTTGACTGAAAACTAGACTTCAGTCAGCATAGTTTTTTTGAAACAACATATTTGGTTCACCATGGCAGAAAGGAGGATGTGCTAAGGACAAACTACCATTTGGAGCCTCATGGAAATGAGCAATTCCTCAGAAAAATTGTGAGGTATTTTCAGAGAAATCACTAGAAGATGCACCAAAAGTGACATTTTTTAACTGAATGATGTTACTGGGCTGTACTTCCTGTTAGGATTGTAAGATTCTTATGCTACAAAAAATCCCCTATGGCCTCTGTTATGAAGAAACCTTGCTTTCAACTCTAGAATATCTACCTTTTATGTATTCTTTAAAGCTCCTCCTAACACATGCACTCAAAAGGAAATGTTTACTAATATTCTCCAAAGCATTGTGATCTGATGATTGGCTGCACTGCCACACCTTCATACCTCTATAAAAGAGTTGGGAAGAAAGGGAATAAACCATGCAGCATCCATGTATTTCTCATTAATGTACACAAATGGCTCAATTCTGTTTCTTTAACATAAAAGACACCGACTTTTAGAGAAAACAAATAAACAATGAAGTGTCATCATACTTGACCAAACACACTGGTTCTAGCTGTTAAACTAAAGCTTTTTCTAGAATATATCTTAACTTCATAAACTCTTTTTTTTTTTTTTTAACTGTAGGAAGCTAGAATGTAATTAAAAGCCAGAGAAAGGCTTGATCTCTTTGTAAATGTAGGTTGGTTGTAATACTCTTTCTTTTCCAAAAATTAAGATTTTGTTGATGACTTTAAGACTTGAAAACTATAATTGCTTAGCTCTTTATTTCTTCTTCTGCCTCTCATTGTAGTTTGTTTAAGCCAACAAAATGAAAGTTTTGATCACTGTAAGAAAGTCTCTAGCTTTTATACACATTTGCTGTTGTCATGGAAAATTGAGATTGATTTTTACATAATGGAAAATTATGGATTAATTCAGTAAACATCAATACCAATCTGAGTTCACAATGTCAAGCTTCAAGATGAAAACCAATGATTTTACTGAGAAATTAACTCTGTGTTTATATCTCATATCAAGACTTCTTAAAGAGAGGAATGTATGCTGCTTCTTTCACACTTATTAGATGAAGAAATCAGGGGAAAGCAGTAGCCTTTCTGAAAAATGTCAATAGTTCAGTTTCATCCCCATTCAAAAAATTCAAAATTGAAACTTTTATTAGAACTGTAATCAATATTTATTTATCATTCCTTTATTGCTCATAACATACCAAGCTGTCAAAATTGAATATTTTAAAGAAAAATTTACTTGTGGATATGTGAAGTGTATTCGTTCACTGCAGTTCACAATAGTCAAACATCAATGATGCAAAACCCAGAATATCTGTAATTGTTAATATTCTAGTTTAAAATGGTATTGAAATCATGCTCAAAATAAAATATTAATAATCATAAGCATTTACAAATCAAGCTTCCCAGGTTCCAGTTGTTCCACTACCTGTTTTCATTTTTTTTTTCAAAATTATCAGTAAGTATTTTCAAGAGTTAGTTCTGCACTTTGCTTGCAATTGGCCAGTGGTGGAGCAAATAGACATGATCCAACTATAGTGTAAGTTGATTTACATATATGATATCCAAATCCAGAAAAGTATATTTCCTTCTATAGAGTAACTAGCAGCTTTTGAAAGGACACAGTCCTTAACCAGAGTTCTAGCTTAACGTGTAGTTGTTTTCTATGTGGTAGCTTCTTTTTCATAAATTTTCCTTTCTATATAGTTCCCCTCAGCAAGATTATTTCTTGTGTGTTTGGGATTTCTTAAGGTGGATTGCTGGAAGTGAAACAAGAAGCTTGTGGAAATCAAGAGACAAACTATGGAAAAGCCTTGAAGACTCCTGAATTACTTTCTCTAAAATGCAAAAGTTATAATGACCCAGAGCTCAGGAAAGTCGTAAATGAAAACAGAGGACCATACACCACTAAACTCATGCAGGCAGCTTTAAATACACTGGAGATCTTGAAGGTAACACAATGTTAGTAAGAACATATTTATTTTCTCCATGATGAGTTAGAACAAAACGAAACCCTAGATTTTTGCTCCAGATCATACAGGAAGTGTATTATGGCTTGCTTTTAGAATCAAACCCTAAAATGAAATATGAAGTATAGTTGTAAACATCATGCATTTTAAAACTCTCATAGATTAGGAATGAATCTCCAATAATAATTTTGAGGTTATATGTTAGAATGTAACTGTAATATTGCATTGGTTCATTCTTGCCCTGAACTTTTAAAATGTTTTGACCTTGGATTTTGTTTTGATTTGGTTTTTCTTTCAGTAATAATTTTGTACTGTGATAAAGTTTAATTACTAACAATCTTAGGAAGAAACAGAACAACTGAACAAATTAAGTTTAGGCTTTGAGGTCCCTCTATTGCCGTGAACTCTGCAAATTTTATTCAAAAAAATCTTGCAGCCTTCAGTCATAACTTCATAATGTTTTAAAATCCAAACCCAATACTAAGTATTACAAATTAGGTAATTGAGTATTACAAATACAAGAATTACAAATGAAGGTTTACCTTCTGGTGTTTATTATCACTGCCTTGATTGTGAACAGAAATTTTAGTTCTTTCTTGGTGTATATTGGTGATGTGAAGTTGCTCTTTAAGAGGAAGGTGCTGTTGTTTATCCACAGCTGGCAACAAAGCACCACACAGCTGCTTGCTCACCCTCCCCCCACCTCCCCAGTGGGATGGGGGAGAGAATTGGAAGAGCAAAAGAAATAAAACTCATGGGTTAAAAATAGTTTAATAGTTGAATTATTATTATTATTATTATTATTATTATTATTATTATTATTATTATTACAATAACAATAATAATATTTTAAAAATAATTAACAGGAAAATGGCAAAGGAGAAAGAAAGACACAAAACACAGGAAAAAATAAGTGATGCAACTGCTCACCACCTGCCCACTGACACCCAACACATCCCCGAACAGCAATCACTTCCCTGCATCCAACTCCCCTCACCTTATAGACTGAGCATGATGTCATATGGTGTGGAATACTGGCCGTTTGGCCAGTTGGGGTCACCTGTCCTGGCTGTGCCCCCTCCCAGATGCTCGTGCACCTGGCAGAGCACAGGAAGCTGAAAAGTCTTTGACTTAGTGTAAGCACTACTTAATAACAACTAAAACATCAGTGTGTTATCAACATTATTCTCATCCTGAATCCAAAACACAGCACTATACCAGCTACTAGGAAGACGTTTAACTCTATCCCAGGCAAAACCAGGACAGAAGGAGGGATGTGATAGTAAAGAGACAAGTTAATTTCTGAAGTCAGTTCCCACTACTTCTGTAATGCCCTGGTATTTCATGAAGTGTGTATAGTATAGCACAACTACAAAGAGCATTTTTTAATATTTTTATCAAGCAGAATTAAAAACTTACAGAGAGGAAAAATATATGTACACAGTTTGGTGAGTAAGGGGGTTGTTGTTGTCGTTTTCCTAAACATACAAAAGCTTTTCAGTTCTTTCTTTTCTTTCCTTTCTTGGAGAAAAAATAAACCAAAATAAACAAAAACAAGGAAGAGTTTACATTTTTCTCTGTAGGGAGCTAACAAACCTTAGCAGATAATACACATTTATCTCATATGAGCGGCAGATTCTCACTCGTGCTATGTGTAACTACTAGTTATATTGGGAAAAAAATAAGTTCACAAGGCAGTCGGTTGGTCCCAACTAGCAGATGAACTCTCACCCAGCTGCCCAGTCAACCTCACCACCCCGAACAGCAAGGTGGGGGAGGAAATAGGAAGAACATGAATGAGAAATTTTGTGGGTCAATATAAAGACAGATTGCTTGCCAACTACTATTGTGGGCAAAACAAATTCATCTTGGAAAAATTAATTAATTGCCAATTAAATATAAAATGGAATGGAATGGAATGGAATGGAATAGAATAGAATAGAATAAGTTTTAGCTGGAAGGGACCTACAACAACATCTTGTCTAATTGCCTGACCAATTCAGGGCTGAGCAAAAGCTACAGCATGTTGTCAAAGGCATGGTCCAAATGCCTCTTAAACACTGGCAGGCCTGGGGCACCGACCACCTCTCTAGGAATCCTGTTCCAGTGTTTGACCACCCTCTCAGTGAAGAAACGTTTCCTAATGTTCAGTGTAAACCTCTCGGCACAGCTTTGAACCTTTCCCATGTGTCCTATCATTGGATACCTGGCAGAAGAGCTCAGCATCTCCCTCTACACGTCTCCTCCTCAGGAAGCTGTAGAGAGCAATGAGGTCCTCCCTCAGCCTTCTTTCCTCTAAATTAGACAAACCCAAAGTTCTTAGCTGTTCCTCATAGGACGTGCCTTCCAGCCCCTTTTCCAGCTTTGTTGCCCTCCTCTGGACACACTCAAGGGCCTTCATGTCTGTCTTAAATTGTGGGGCCAAGAACTGCACACAGTTCTCAAGGTGAGGCCACACTAACACTAAGTACAGTGGGATAATAATTTCTTTTTACCTGTTGGTTATAGTGTGTTTGATGCACCCCAGGATGTGGTTTGCCCTCTTGGCTGCCAGGGCACACTGCTGACTCACATTGACCCTGCTGTGAACCAGCACCCCCAGGTCCCTTTCTGCAGGGCTGCTGTATATCTGTATATCTGCTTAACCACTATGGAAATGGTTGTGCCTAACTAGAAACTGAAGAGAACTTTATTTGCAGACCTAGAAAAAAACTCTGTGAACTGTAGGTTCCAGCCACTCCTCTCTCAATTTATACAAGTATCCAGTGTTATTCTATCCCAAGTGCATAATCTGGCATTTTTTTCTGTTAAATTTCATGCCATTGATGATTGCCCAATGCTCCAATGTATCTAAATCCCTCCCAATTTAGTTAGTGGTGTACTCAACTCCTGCATCCAGATAATTTATAAAAAAATTCAGTGGAACTAGCCCTAGAATTGAGCCCTGAGGAACACCACTGGTGACTGGCTGCCTGGCAGATGTAACTGCATTCACTACAACCATTTGAGCCTTGCCCTTCAGCCAGTTCTTCACCAAGCATACCGTGAATCTGCTAATCCTGCAGTTGGACAACTGTTCCAGAAGGGTGCTGTGAGGGAATATTTAATTCCTGATTTGGGTAGTGGGCAACAAAACCAACTAAACAAAAAAGAAATGAACTTTTACACACTTAGTGAAAACACTTTTCCTACTCCTCAAGTTCAACTTCATGCACAGTCCCAGCTTTGTTCCAAGCACCTCTTTTCCCTACCTGGTTACAGTTAGTTGGGCAGTGCAGGAGGGGTTGCAGCCAGAACTTAGCAATTTCTCTCTGCAGCTCCTTCCTTCTCACTCTTTTCCTATACTCTGACTTGAGTCCTCCATAGGCTGAAGTCCCTCAGGAGACCACCTGTTCTGCCAGGAACATCTCCCTCCCCTCTGACCTCAGTGTTTCCACTGTGATTTCTCACTCTTTTTTTGTTTTCTTCTCCTCTCTCTGTCCAGTGTTTATTTTCCCTTTCTTAAATATATTTTCACAGAGGTGCAACATATGGCTGATGGAATTTGCTATGCTCCGTAGCATGTCAACTGTGTATGTGGCTGGAAATAACTGGAACCAGCTATGCTCAGTGCAGGCCGAGTCAATGGCCTCTTCTCCTAGAGGCCAACCCTGTGACTCCACACCACCAAAACCTTGACAGCTACATCCAACAGAGACTTTTTCAGTCAACACAAATTTAGCTTTACATTTTTCTAAAAATACTCAGAGGTTTCTTAGAAACAATAATATCTTTGTTTTTCTTGCTTTTTTTTTACGAACTCTTTTTGTTGTCTGTCTCTTGCCTTCTGCAGAATCAGTGATTTACCTGTAAGAGTTTAGTTCTTCCATTTTATACAAGCTGCTTTTTAATTCTAACACCACTGTCTATGTACAGTTTAGGTTATTCTGTATATCAAAGAAAATTTTAAAGAACAGATACTGCTGGTCTTTTTAGATTCTTTGGGGACACAGTATAACATCCAAGGAGAGAAAAGAATACTTAATGGAAAACATTGCAACAAAACATAGTCATAGAATGTGGTCGTAAAAAAAAAAAAAAAGAATTGTGGATCACACTAGGACCAAAAATATTAGAAATTTCAAAAATAAATAGAAATTTAGCTTAAAAACAACATCAGGCAAGCCAACAGAAGAGGCAAGATAATGTAACTGTCTGCCAAACTAAGAACTGTGCCTGGTAGCAATACTGTTGCCTTTCAGACGTGTGTGGATTATTTTTTCTTGTTGTTCATGTAGGTGTTTAGCCTTATTTTCTTAATCCCTGGGAATACTTTCTTTCAGAAACAGTACTGATTACAGGATCTGTGGTCGTTGTTGTGGTTGTTGTTGTTATAATTATTATTACTATTATTTTTAAATTCTTAATATTTTTAAATGTCTTTTTGACAAAGTAAATCAGCAGTTCAGTGTAGCTGTACTGTTGTTAGTGCACCATAACCATTTTTCAGAAATTTGCAAAGTACACATGACAGAAAAAGCAGTTTATTAACTAATGCACTGATGACATTTATAAAACTTGACTAATAACCTTTTCTATCTAAAACTACCTGGTATTATTTTCAAAGTAACATCTCCAGTTTTGTTTGCAAGTTAAAATGAGCCCATGTTTTCCTCATTTGCTCACTGGTTCAGTAAAATACATACAGTTGTGCACATGCTTTTTAACCATGTGTATTATGTGCATACTGTATTTGTTCATAGAATTGACCCAGCTGTGATACTACTGTGATACCTACAAAAGGTCTACTGGTCACTAGTATAGATTAAAATCTCAGCTGCACAGATTTTTTTGTGTTATTTTTTTCCATTTCGTCTTCAAAATTTGAATATCTAAAGGAAAGTATTAAGAAACTAAGAATCATTTATATCCTGACAATTTGGCAAAGTAATGATAAGATTTTGGCAAGTTAAACTTAAGGTGACTACTTAAATAAATGGCCTTATTTTCTTTGAAATTAGTGGGCCCTCAGCACTTTTCAAGATAAAGATGCACTAGTCTGACTTTTTCACTTCTGAAAACCCCATGTTCAACATTCTCATGTGTTCAGCTTATCCCTTTTCTGTGACTTCACTTTTGGTTTACAATCTGTAAAGTAAATACTCCCTGAATTACAAATATCATATTACAGACATATAGACAGAATGCATATTTCAATTTATTGATTTGTGCCACTAACCTCTGCTTTAGGAGAATTCTTCATTTATCTGAGAAACTGACTGTTTCTTCAACACATCTGGTATTTATTGAATTTGAGTGAAGAAACTCACTGAACCTTGTTATTTTTTCCAGTGTATTACCTACTCTCATTAAGTTATTTGACAGCAAACTTTTAAAATATAGCACAGGTACACATGCAGGGTGGGTGGGAGGAGTGTAAAAAAGGGGAAAACGTAACTATATTTGTAGTTTAACAGAAGCCTTCATTTATTTTGCTGGGACTCCAGAAGATGAAAACTTTTCCTTCTCCTTAATAGCACTCCTGCTGAACACATTGTAAATAAAGTTTATTCCTCAACAAGTGTGCTGTCAGGGAATTGCTCTCAGGGTAGTGAAGCTTTTTGAAGATACTAGCTATTTTAAAAATCTGAGTAATCTTACAATGGTAGGCTGTCAGTCATGTTTCACTCTTTTTTCCTACCCAGTGTGGAGAAGTTTTCTAAAGACATAGAATAGGTATATACAACATGATACCTTAACATTTCTTAATGAAAATAAAGCAGTTTGCAATGCTGGTCATGAAAAACTTAAGTCTTGTAAGAACTTTTTCACTTGAAATTGATAAGCAACAGGCTTCTTAAAAAAATGTTAGTTTTCTGGTTTTAATAAATGAAATTATAATACCCTAAATACCACGTAATGGACCATGTTACTCAGTTCAGCTGTTCAAATACTGTAAAACCGTGAGAATCTAGTATTTCAATTTAGCCACAGGGCTTTTATTCTCCCTTTTTTGTTTGTTTTTTGGTGATTGCAGAACTACTGCTCTAGCAAGTTCTTAATATGCCTTATACCTCTTGGGTTAGACAACTCCATAACTTCATTATGTTATGATGCTTTTGTTTTTAGATTTTTGGACTGTTTCATGTTTTCATAATTTTTGAAAAATTTTGAAGAGTGCTAACAACAAGAAGCAATGCAGAAGCACTAAAATGTATTTCTCATGGCTGCATATAATGTGTAAAGATTATACTTTTAATAAAGATTAAATAAAAATTAAATTGTATGTATTAGTATATATATTAATATAAATATTAGACTGCATATATTAGTATTTATAAAGACTTAGATATTTTGTCATATTACTGTAGTTCTTAAGTAGACCACACAGAGCACTGTGTTTGTTCAGTCACTATGCTTTAAAAACAGTAACTGTGATCCGTTCTGAAACTTAACTTGGGTTCCCAGTTCTAAAAGTTATTGTTTCAAACTACATCAAGCTGGGAGACAGTTGTACCTCTTATATATTATCACTAATTTGGCTAGACCAAGTGTCTGCTGTCTGACACATACACAGCCCTCTGTTTTTTTTCCTTACTGCCTTGGTCTGAAGCAAGTCTTAAAAAATGTCAGCACCAACAAAGCAAAGAACAAAACGCAATGGACTAGTATCCTTTTAGGAATAAACAACCCATAGGACAATTGTCAAAGTCAGTACCAAAGAGTGTTTGGGATGACATTCCTCCTACAAATATTTTGATAGACTTAGAGAATTATGAAACTAGAAGAGAATACATACTAGGAAGCACACTCTAATAAAAACCCCAAACAACACTACTCCTCCCCAAGTAAAAAGTTTATATGTTTGTAGTGAAAGTATTCCATAGTACAAATGACTGTATAGAATGTTCTGAAGCTATATACATACCAAACACACCACACAAAGATGGATTTATTTTCAAAAATATTTTCTCATGTTGTAATTAAGATTATTATTACTCTTTTAATTAACTAATAAAGAGAAGTAACTTCAACATCTTTAGAACAATACAAAATACAGAATCATAGAATTATTTAGGTTGGAAAAGACCCTTAAAGTCATCGAGTACAACCAGAAACTTAACACTGCCATTTCCCTAAGCACCTCGTCTACCCATCTTTTAAATACTTCCAGGGATGGGGACTCCACCACTTCCTCGGGCAGTCTGGTCCAATGCTTGATGACCCCTTTAGTGAAGACATTTTTCCCAGTATTTAATTTAAACTTCCCCTGGTGCCATGAGCAGCCGCTTTCTCCAGGAGAATGCTGTGGAAAGTGGTGTCAAAGGCTTTACTAAAGTCCAGATAAACAAAATCCACAGCCTTCCCTCATCCATTAAGCAGGTCACCTGGTCATAGAAGGAGCTGAGGTTGGTCAAGCAGGACTTTCCTTTCATAAACCCATGCTGACTGGGCCTGATCACCTGATTTTCCTGAAAGTGCTTCCTGATGGCACTCAAGATGATCTGCTCCATAACCTTCTCTGGCACCAAGATCAGATTGACAGGCCTGTAGTTCCCCAGGTCCTCCTTCTGGCCCTCCTGTACGTGGGCACTATATTTGCTAACCTCCAGTCATCTGGGACCTCCCCTGTGAGCCGGGACTGCTGATAAATGATGGAGAGTGGTTTGGTGAACACTTCTGCCAGCTCATCCAGTACCCTTGGGTAGATCCCATCTGGGTCCATAGACTTGTGGATGTCTAAGTGGTGTAGCAGGTCGCTAAACATTGCCCCGTGGATTATGGAGGTTTCATTATGCTCCCTGTCCCTGTCTTCCAGCTCAGGAAGCTGGGTACTCACAGAACTATCAAAAACTGAGGCAAAGAAAGCATTAAGTACCACAGCTTTTTTCTTATCCTTTGTCTCTGTGTTTCCCTGTACATTCAATAAAGGATGGAGATTTTCCTTAGCCCTTGTCTTTAAGGAGTTGTTTCCTTTCCTCTTTCTAGAAGACAAAATACAGTCTCATAATATTACTAATTTTTTCTTGAACGACCTGAAATGTTGTTCCTATGGCCATACCAACGCATGAACTAACAGCTTTTGGAAAGTGTGTATCTCACTACAGTACTTACTATCATTCACCATAAGGAAGAGAGAAGAATGTTCAGTACAGAAAAATAATTACCAGCCATTGTAATGACAACTACAAATAGCTGAAAACTAGAAACAGATTTTTCTAAGAAATACTTATTATCTCATTAAAATATCTTCTTCGACTGTAACACCTAAGACCATGTAAAACAACCTGTTTCCAAAGCCTGAAATCTCACAGTAATGACATACAGCAATTTCTGGATCTCCCTTGCGCTCTTTAAGTTGTGCAGAAAATTTTAGTGTCTTTGTGTGTAAAAATATGGGCTGGGATTTACCTAAATTAGCAACCGCTACTCTTCCTTTGATTCAGTTGCAGGGAGTGCATGCGACTGGACAGGACAGCAAGGCAGACCCAGAAAATGCTGTATGTCATTACTGTGAGATTATTTTTCTGCACTGAATATTTTTCAATAACTTTAATCTGTTCACCTTCAGGCTGTACTGTACACTTATCCACAAACTTGTCTAATTGGTAAAAGATAGGATGTGTTGGCTTTCTGAGAAAATGGCTTCAGTTTGTTCCCAGAAAATGGTTGATCTGAGATTGTTGTTTTGTAGGTGTATGCCAGACTTCAAAAAAATGAACAGGAAAGAATGCTAACATGCTTGACTGATTATAGTAATTTTCATTCCCCATAAAGGGAAAAATAAGTTAAACAGATTGGGGAAAGAAATCTTTCTCCCAATGGGTTCAGCAATGCTATTTGAGATTTTTTTTAAATCTGGTGGTTTACCAGATGCCAGATTTTGTTCACCAGTGTTCACCTTCTGTGTGTTGCACCCTATAGGTCTTTCCACTGCCTATGAGTGGCCTTTCCTCTTTTCAGTGCTGACCTGGAGAAACAGGACCAACTGGTATGAACTGGGAGTTTCAAGTACCACGATACAATGTGCATTGTCTCAGTCCCTTTCCTAGTCTTTTATTTCAGAATCCAAGGCTGAGCTAAAATTTGTCCACCTTTAACTGGATTACTCATATACATGGTGAAAAGCCAGTGAACAAAAGGACAGTGGAACACAGGAACACTTTTTCATGTATTAGGATACTTAACATTCTTTTTCAAGGCCAATGTTAGGTGAATAAGTGTCATTAACTAGTCAGCTCCTGATGCTCTAGGCTGGAACACAGTATAATGGAGCTAAGTGGGAGTGAAGTCATAATTATTTTAGTGTCATCTCTATCTAGAAGTTCACATTTTACTTTTTTTGTAGAAGTAACAAATGTAATGTTTGCTTGGACTAAAAGGCTGAACCCACCATGCATGTGTATTCCATAAGAGAGGACGAGGTTTACTTCTTTCCTTCTTAAATTCCTTCCATAAGACATTTGCTTGCAGAGCTAAACAAGGCTTTTCAATGGACGTTAATGATCTCATACATATTTTACAGCTAACAACTGTTAAAGTTTAATTTTGTTAAGCATTGTGTTACCATGACTGCTTGCTTTAAATTCACCTGTTTAATATAGGAATTCTGCATTAAACACAGTACCCCTGTATAGGCTTACACAATCATCTCTCTCCTGCAGCCTTAAAGGTCTTATTTCATTGTTGATAGGTATTAGATTCCATGTTTTGGCACCTTGAGTCGCTAACAATATCTCCTGCTAATTACACATAATACCTCTATCTCCCTGGGGAGCCCTTTTGCAGGTCACAGAGGTATCTTTTCAGGGTCAAATATATGAGAACGTGGGAACTGCAGCTGTTCCTGATTCAAGCCTTGAAATCCAAACTTTGACCAGCAGCTTCAGAAGTCATTGGTCAAAGCATTAAGACAGCTTGCTCAACCATCATGACAGAGGAAATGACCTTGAAGTCAAAAATCACTATCTAAAGTCATCTAACCCTCTCATGAATTGATAGTGAGTCAAGTTACTGTCAGAAATACTGTCATCTTTCTTGTCCTCTAAGTATATGAAACTTCCTACAACTCTGTCATTAATTTATGCATAAACTCTCGTTCTTTTCAATAAAAATTATAATCTTCATGAAGCTGTTTGAGAGAAATAGAACAGAATTCTGAACTGTGACTATGTGCATCGGGAATACATTTATCTGAGATGGCAATGTGCAAATGACTAGAAACATAGCTTCATCTGTAAAAACGTAGGGTTGCTCATGCTGCAGCAGTTTTTAGAAAGCTTTATTCAGTTTTGAAAACAAAATCTTATGGATATGCTTGTTCCATTATTTTAAAGTATTATTTTTTCTGTATTTGGGGGGAATTAGAAATATCCAAAACTTCTGATCTATGCACTATGACAGAAAATTTGATGAAATTAAGGGTTTATCAAGCTTTAAATAATAAAGACATTCTTTTTCATGCATAGTTTTTTTTTTCACTGTGGCCTTCTCATCTGACTAATTCTCACACAGGTCCAAGTAAAATTACAGAAGGATAATTTTCTAGGACAAAAATGTATTTGTTACATCAGACAAGAGCACTGTCAAAAATCAAGTGATTTTTATAAAGCAGCTGTATGTTTCGGTGATAATAAAAATAGGGTTTTATGTGATTTTTATTTATTATAATAATGATTCCTAATATTCTAATTGATATATCCTTAATTCCTACTATAATAATACATAATTAAAATTGCACTTACTTTTTGTAAGCTGACATTTTTTCCTTCCATGTTATTTATTATTATTCATTGTAGCTTGCAGAAGTTATGAAAGTTCTTTATATCAAGCTATCACCTTTAAGGTGTTTCTGAAAAAACAATAAATAGCCTCATATTCAGTAAATAAAAAACAATAGGCATCTGCAAAATGAACTATAAGGAATAGTTCTGCAAGTGCAGAATGTTATCAGAACAGTTTCTCTTCATAAATGTACATTAAAAAATGTGATGAATCTCTTGTAGATGATACACGGATGCTTTTGAATATTTTCAATATTGCACTGTTACTATGAATTCTCCTTTTGCAGGTAGTTCCAGCTTAATTTTCAGAACAGAGTCAGCAATAAAATGTGTATACACATAACTATGTACAGAATAATTTTGTTCTCATGAAGAACAAAGCACGTACCCAGAAATGTTTGTGATAATTCAGTTTAAAAAAAGCAGACCAACAACACCTTTGAAACTGTTTTTATTTGTCTATGTTCCTCTCCCCACCCCTGCCCCCCCTTTTTTTTTTAATTGTTTACACTGGATTATGGTATCTGTTATAAAAATGCCTAAGGTGATGTGTTTCTATTTTTCTCGTATTTTTTTTTCTTAGTACAAGACAAAGTTCTTCCTATTAGCACAATTCTTGTTCTCCTAGAAATATGGTACAACTCTAATAAAATAAAGCAAGACAGCAACAGAATTGTTTCAATAGGCAAATGAACTCGGTTCTCATTTTGTCACTACAATTCCTACATATACTTTTAGAGCATCAGCTATAGAGCTTTTTGTAGGTTTTTTGTTTTTACTTTTGTTGTGTTGTTTTGTTTGGTTTTTTTTTTCCAAAACATACAACCACAGTATTTTAAGGTTATACATTCAAAGAAATTTGGGATGCTTCCTGTCTGAAGTGAGTTAAATCTTAAAATGAAAGTGGAAAAAAAGAGAGAGAAAATAAAATTTGTTTTGAGGAAGGAACTTATGTAGTTGAATGTTTCACAGAAACTTCTTACAACTTCCATTCACTGTTGAATGTTTTGATAACCCTGTATTTGATAATCCTTAATGGGACCCCTGAAACAGGACATGTTTTTTTTTCTCATATGTTTATACATATGTTCTCACTTGTTCATGCACAGCTGAATGTGGAAGCCTGGAAATAAGCAATAGCTTTTTACACAACAGCAGTGTGAACAGAGTTAATGGGTTTCTTAATAAAAATAGACAGCTAATACACAGTTATCTGCATTTTTTAGCTATACCTGAAATAGTATATTCCAAGCTGTTCTATGAACTCATTTACTAGATTTTTGTATCACAGTTCAAAATCCTTGGAGTTTCAACTGCCAGTAAATATCAGAGATTTAGGAAATGTTTCTGTCTCTCTCAATATCCTTTAGTCAATCACAGTTATTATGTTCATATTGTCTTTGGGCTATGACACTATTCCTGACAAAAAAATTACTTACATGACCAGGCACATCCCATATCTATGAACATATGGTCTCATATCTTGAACGACTTTAAGAACACCATTTTGGTTCCTCACGTTAATTATCTTATCTGTCACAAATGCTGCACATTTGGCTAGGAGAGGGCTCAGTGCTCTTAAAGATTTGTCCATTACAATGACAGTATTGTCAGTATTGTCCTGATCAATGGAGAGCATATTTTAGAATAAAACAAAACAAAACACAAAAATGCTGACATAATTAGTTTGGAATATAAGAGTAGATAAGAAATTACCGCATGGAAGTGTTTGTCAGTATGATTGCTAACATCTGCCATTAGTGAAAACCATATTTCATTTTTGTGTGCCTATTCCTTAGAGGGCAAAAAAAGTGCAAAGTGCAAAGCTAGGACTACTTCCTTTTGTACTAGACAAAGATTCTGCCCCATTCCATTTGGAATTTTCAGGCAAGACAAACACTTTTAGAATCTGTTTTCACAAATGTTATGCTATTGCAAAGGTCATTCAGGTTGAGATTTCTTCTCGAATAAAAATGTACAACAGTTGTATTTCTCATAAGGGCTGCTTGGATCTCCTCGTTCTTTATTACTGTCTGTGTATTTTTACATTTGTAACCACTTCCTCAACCACTTCAAATGACTGTTGCCAATGCTCCTTTTTGAGTAAACAGGCTTTCCAATTTCTTTATCACCTTCCATATTTGTATCAAGTGCTTGTAGCAGTGTCCAAACATGAAAGATCAGTCTCATTTGTTTGGGTTTACACTCTTCTTTCTTTGAAATTAAAAAACTCCACCACCATACAGTCAAGCAAAACAAACCCTCACAACTAAAGACTTGCAGAAGCCAGGTACTACCTTCACACACATACTAGAGTTTTGAATGAGTGTCTCATGTCCCAAAGGTCTGGAAAAGCATGAATGTGTGTATGTATTCAGAAATCCATTCACTTAAACTTTAAAATAAAATGTAGATAACTGATTTTTATTAGTAGCAAATATATTAGTTCAGTAGTTGAGTACGTTACATTAGAAGTGGGTATATCTGTGGGGTTTACCACTAGTTCTGCACAACTGTACTATGGTACCTCACATTTTCATCTTAGAGTCTCCCCTGTCCATGTTTTTCTTTGGAATTTATTGAAAACTTCTTAACCAGTGAATATGTGGAATAATTTTTATTAGTAAATGCTGTTCTCGAAAGAAACACTGTAATTGCTCTGAATTTTAAAAAAGTAGATTTCTGTTGCCTTTTACAATATTTTTATTGACTATATTACACACATTCTCAAAATATGTGGTACCATCTATCTCCACGGCTACAGTATCATTTTTTTGCTTTGTAAAATAATGCACCAACTAGACCTGTATCCATTTATTTGGTTGAAAAATTTTCTTTCCTTAGATATATGTTCACTGTTAAGAAATGTAATAGAGAATAGAAATAATAGAAGTAGTCTCAGTAAGCTTTCAGAATCTCCTGTGTAAAAAAACCTCCCCTCCAATATTTTTTTGCTGGAACTCAATTTGACAGAAATTAAGTAAGAAGCACAAGAATGATGGCTACTTCAGAAGCTGTTTACAGATAAAGTGTATGTCTGTGCACTGTGTCCAATTGCTGTGCTGCTTATTTTATTATTTTATTTTATTTTACTTTTAAATATCTGGTATTTCAAACCTTTCTTTTTAAGTACAGATAGTTTTTACTGAGGGAAACCAACTGTATATCCAGATTGCTAACTCTTGGATAGTAGAAAATTTAATTTTCTACTTTCTCCTAAGACAAGTTTAAACTGAAATTTTTATTTCACTGAATCATTTTTAATAACTACACTGGAATAGATGTATAGTAATCCAAGAACTGTAAGGCAATAGAGGAACTTCTCAGGGAAAATGACATAAGGTTGTTTTAAAATACAAAATTACTGAGTTGGAAGTGAGTATCCATTTAAAAATTTATTATGTTCTTTAGTATCTTCATTAGTGCCCCTGGCAAAAAACATAGGACACTTCTGATTAAGAGTTGAGATACATTGCCAGATATTCAGAACATTGTCTAGGATAACCTGACAATTGTAAGGGTCAGAGTAACAGAAATGGGGTGAAATTTAATAGTTCAGAGGGCAGGATCATGCCTTGCAGGGCTAGTAGCCACTGTTGTTGTCTGTTCAGGTATTGTAAGCTAGAAAAGATGGAGAAGAAAACAAGAGAAAGTAGCTAAAGGGGGCTATTTTTAGAAATGAGTGAGAAACACTAATGCCATGTTCAAAACACTGAAAAGAATCCACCAAATCTCATGTGTAAATTAGGTTCTTTTTAAGAAATATAAAATAAATTTGGAAACAATTATATTTGAATAAATTTGGAAACAATTATGTTTGAATAACCTTAGATTAGAGAATTTATTTTAAGTAAAAGGATCTGAATAATTTATTCTTACAAAACAAAGTCAGAGAAACAAAATTACTGTTGTCTAGAAATACAGCTGGGAAGTAAATGCCACTAAGGAGTAAAAAGGCAGCATCTGCCCAAGTACAAATATAAGTGCATATAACGCATTCAGTCAGGAGACAAGTTTATGACCGCCAGAGGAAAAGCATTCAGTATCAGCCTTCGGGCAGAATAATTAACAAATTGGAGTTTATTAAGAAAAGAGTTATACACTACAGAAAGTGATCAGTCTCATTTGTCCAGGAATTTCCTCACCATTCCTATTTTCCTATTTTAAATTAATACAAAGGAAACAACAGAATTCCTTGAAGTTCAATATTGCCTGGAAGTGCAATGAACCTGTTTCAACACAGTGAAGGTCTTTTGACTATGCCACAGTCTGCCTCACTCTTCCCTTGTCCCTGGACAGAAGCATGATGAAGTGTCATGCTATTACCACACTGAAGTAGGGAGTCCTGTACAGTGACAATTCAGGTGTACAGGTGTAGATTTATCTAGATTTGGGGAGGTTTATACTTAACTATTTAGTTAGATTTTAGCTTTTATTTATTTGTTTAATTTTCATCAGAGGATTTGCATAAGCTATAATTTAAAAATAATTTCTTTGGAAGACTTGGCTTTATTACAAGCATTTTCCACATGATAAGATGTCTGGGAAGAAACATTAAATTAAAGTACAAGACTCTGGTGCAGCTCTATGAGCCAGCAAACCAGGCTGGCTTGCAGGAAGGCATGAAAACACTCTTTGGAAGAAAACATTGTTGAAAAAAAGGATTCCTGCAGGTTTTAAGGCAAAATAGGCATGATGTTGCTCTATTTTTTTTTTTTTAATTTAGAATTCTCCAGTAATTGCTGAGTCACTTGATGGCTTGTTGTGCCTACTGTGAGGAGAAACTGGGCAAAATAAAACTAATTGCCTTTTTTATTTACCTGATTTCTCATGAATACTGACGTAATATATTGATCCGTGTGCCAGGAATTTATGAGGCTGGCAGAATTTTAAAGTAGTGGTGTAAAAGAGAAAGCAAATATTCTGAGACTTCTATACGCAGAACCAGTCCTGCAATGGATGACAAAAATATTTTGAAACTTAGTATGTTAAATGTATTTTAATCAAATAATGTCACTGAAAGACTATTAGGCTTTCATTCTCTCTTGACAAAACAATAGCTAATTTTTTTGCATGTATGCTGATATTTCTGATAACGTGTTTTAATTTTAGTACTTAAGATTCAAATTAGACCATTGGATCCTGACTCATAATATTTCTTTAAATATATTCCCCAGATTATTTTTCTCCATGATGTGTTGGTGTATAATTATTCTAGTTAGTAGAAAAAAGTATAGAAGCTGTTCCTGATTTTTTTTTAAAGCTAATCACCTGTAATATTTTGTAATTATAGCCTTCTTCTCTAGAAATTTTTAAATCACAAAATCCATGTTTGTGCAAGTAATTCAGAAAAGCTGTGTTTAAAAGCATACTTTCCCTTAAGATTATTTTGTTATGATTGTTTCATTTTCAACAGAGATAACAGAGATAGCAGTGGCTGCCTAATATATAAAAATGTTGACTTCCATTAACATTATGATTAATTACCAAAATATAATAAACACAAGCAGTTTATGTATTTATTTACCTGCCAAAAAAATCTTTTACCTCTGAATCCAAATACACATTAATTTGTGTTAGTGCACACAAAGAATGCATAAATTTGTTACACTGAAGGTATTATAATGGCCAAAAAGAAGAGTATTCTATATGTAGAACTAGGAAATAATTACTAGCCCAGTTAAGCTCTTAACAGCCTAATCAAAACAAAACAGGTATTTATTAGTCCACTTACAGCAATGCTCACATTTTGCAGTCCAGGTTAATATAGTGAAGCCTCATCAATAAAGTAAAGGAACTTGTTATTTGAGAAAACTCTCTAGTACTTTTTCTCACTTATATTTACTCCTTTGATTTCACCTCAGGTCCTCAGCTTGAAGCTTCAGACTCCTTGAAAATAGAGAGGTGGTGTGTTATGTTGGATAGCTGTTAAGTCTTTCAAAGTCTTCAGTGAGAGGAGTTCAAAGCTGACAGGGCAGATCTGGTTTTATACATTTCAATGTCACAGTGTGCTTCCTGTTGCTTCCCAGCTAAAGCCTGGAAGCTGTATGATCACATTCCCCAGCCTCCATGGACATAAGAATCCATTGCTGGTCACACTGGGACTCTCTGTGAGACCCAGACCTTGTCCAAATACAGAACTCAGAGAGCTGAAACTCCAACGACTTCAACAATGGTCACTTGGCCACTAGATGCTGGATAAGGCAAGCTAAAATGAGACAGGGGCCCAGGCCAGCCCAGGCAGGTCTTGATACCCTGCACTGCCAGGCCAACGTAGAGCAAAAATTTTATGTATTGGGGTACAGTATACTTCCTTGAGGAGAATGTTTTCATCTTTGAGAAGAAATAATTTCATTTACTAAGATTCCTTTGTTACAGTTCATTTTCCAGAGCATGCAATAATTTTATCTGCAATTCATCTTTAGCTTTCAGAAAGACATCTTACAGTTTTGGAATAGTTAATGGATAATGAGTACTTTAGAGTCCTTGATGAAAAATTAGGTTAGTGGAAACCTAAAAATTCAGTCTGTAAACAATGGAGGAAGTCAGGTACTTATAACATCTGGTAATTTGTATTGCTGTGGAAAATAATTATTTAATATATCCATCTCTTTCCCCCACTCTTTATTAAAAAAAAAAAAGGGCAGAGGGGGATGCCTGCTGTCTTCCTTATCTCTGCTCCTAATTGAGCCTATTGAAGAAACACATGAAACTCAGAAAGATCTTCCTTTTATTTTTTTTCCCCTATAAATGTGCAATAATAAAATTTTAACTGAGAATCTCAACATATACTGTAACTTTTGCTTGCCCAGACTATTGGTAAGAATTCTCTGATGACTTCTTCTGAGTAAAGCTAATTTGCCCCCTCCTAATTTTTTCTTCCTGTGTTCTGTCATTCTCAATCAACCTCCGTTGTCAATATTATGTATGCCTTGCTTCCTTAGCCTCTTCAATTATTGTGGTTTTCTGAATATACTTACTGTAGTTTTCCAGTTACCATTCTTTCAGTTTCTGCAAAGCTGTTCCAGTTTCAGTTTCAACTTCAGCTTGCCCATTTCTTCATTTTACTTTCTCCCACAGTTACCATGAGGGTATTTAGTGAATTTTGTTGTACTCTAGAAGATACTTTTTTTAGAATCTAAGAATTTTAATAGCTTTGTTCTCGAGTTTTGAATTTGTTGCTCTGATGTTGACTGGTCTAAGATATGCTTTGCTAGCTCTATTTCTGTGAAATTTGGCAGATAGGAATTAAGCTATTAAAATAGCTTTCATCATTTTATTTCTTTCAGTGGAGATTTTAATAAAGGGCAGTTGCTGCGGCAACTACAGCAAGTGATTTCTGGGAATTTGAAGTCTCTGCATATTGGAAACATGCAGATAGCTGCAAGATTGCAGAAAATGTTCAAAAGGAAGTAATCTTTGCTATACCTGAGAATAACATTAAAGGGAACCACACGCATATGGACCTAATGCTGGGCAGCATGCTTTATGTTATTCCTCGGAAGCTGGGTATACAAGTTGCAGTCCACATACTGCTGCTTCCAGATGTTTTCTGTTCAGTATAGGGAGATTTTCAAATGGCATATTGCCACCCTGTATCAGGAGTCTAGTGCAATAACCATTGTAATTCTTGGGAACACTAATGGTCAGGGGAAGAACCTTTATCTGTGGTTTGATGTACTCTTAGAGTTTCTGTTCACTGTAACAAACCTTGAGGCAGTTGGCAGGTGGTGTCAGACAGAACAGATCTCAAGCCTCTTCATCTTCCACTTGACAAGTAGACCATTTCACATCAATCTTGTGGTTCAGTACATTCAGAGAAAGTTTAGAGAACTCTTGTGTCCTGAAACATCTTGATCTACTGTTACTATCTGGCCCTATATGTAAATTACTATACTGAAGACAGGCTTGCTCTTATTTACGATTTTATTGTAATCTTAACTACAAAACAGTTACAACCTTTGGGTTCAATTCACCTTTCTAAAACATGAATATTTTTGTTAAAGTACATGGAGTTGTACTACTGAAAGGTGAAACCAAAAAATTCAAAGCCATTTCATTATGCTGTGATTGAATAAAATTATAAATATAAATAACTCATATTACACTATGAATTATTTCAGTAAAATAAAGCATCATTTTGAGTATCACCCAGAACTATGAACATCAGGGAAATGAGTGCTGAAAATACACCGAGAACATAAGTGTTTTGTAACATACTGTTGAATTTACTGGTACTTTAAAATACATTTATTTTAAATTCTTAAATAGTATGTATGACCATGATACTAACTAAATAGTGCAGTGTTAGTACACTTAAAACTGAAATAGCTGGTTTTATTCAGAATAAAGATGGAACTTTAAGTGCATGTAATCTAAGTGGTAACTGCTGAAAACACTTTGCCTGCACAGTAACAGGAACCTAATCTTTATAGATTTTTATGACTGCAGTGGTGAGTGATACAGATATTAAATGTATATTATATTGCAGTCACCCATTTAACAAAGTCTAATATCCTATCTCTTCAAACTAGAGTTGTCTATGAAACAGTAAAGAGGCCAGTAGCCTTAGCTTAGGATTTTGGACACAGAAAGCATTCAAACAATTCATTTATATTAAAGTTATACTTTTATGTGAAATAGAAATATCTGGAACAAATGAATTTGTTTTCAGAATTTATATATAAAATACATGAGACTCTAGCTTACAGCTTCATTCAAGAATTTGTCTAACAAATTTGTAATTTTTTCATAGTTCTTTGGTGTATAGTTATCTGACTAATATATTTGAGATTACAATATTAGTTTGTGCATATATTTTAATAATATTAGAATTACTTTAACTTTAAAATAAAAACATTCCAGAAGCCAAGAAAAGATTGTTTTACAAAAAAAAAATCATTTATGATTTTAACATTAAAATTTAGACTTCTCCTCCAAATTAATTAAGATAAACTAGATAAAAACAAGCACATGCATTATTTTCCAGTTTTACTCATAAAAATTCACAGAATTGTCTAGAATTCATAGTATTGTGAATTATTCCTAGATTGGAAAATGGCTTTCCAAACACGTTCAGTTTTATATTTATTATTCTGAGCGACAGTCTGATCTTTGCAAGAAGGGCAGAGAATCGTAATAATAGACCATAATGTTGAATGGTGTTCTTTAAGGCCATTCACAGGAGCCATCTGTCTCCCCATTTGTTTAAGCTATGGCAAGGTACTGACCTCTGAAGGTGTACTAGCCTCTTCCAAAGTTAGCTCCAACCTTACCCTGACTCCAGAAAAGGTATGCAAATTAGTATACTGTAGGTTTTTATGTTGGCAGTATTGTACTGATGTTACTTAAGTGGCTGTGCCCATGCCAGTAATCTAAGCTGCATCTGCAACCAAAGACATCTGGCATTTCATCTTCATTGTGAAATTCATTAGGTGTCAAGCAGTCCTTTCAAACTTGCTTCAATGTGAAAATGACTTCATTCACCAAAAAAACTCCAAACAGGATGTCTGATGAATTCTGTGATTGGAAGGATATATTACGTGCATCAAACTGAGATTGTCACCTTCAAATAAGTAGCTGGATTTCAGTACTTTTCCAAAGCATAGAAGGTCATATTTCTGCTGGAAAATTACTATATAGAGCACTAATAAGAATGCAGTATCCATAAATGGTAACACAAGGTTGGGGCTTTTTTTCCCCTCTCCTCTCCTCTCCTCTCCTCTCCTCTCC
>BOSO01016592.1:0-11098 GCA_018403395.1 Gorsachius goisagi
TTAAACTGTCTTTATCTCAGCCCTCGGCTCTAACCTTTTATTTTCTTCCCGATTCTCTCCCCCATCCCACTGAGGGAGGGGGGGAGTGAGCGAGCGGCTGCGTGGTGCTTAGTTGCCAGCCGGGTTAAACCACGACAAGTACATTCCTACAAGCTTATGTGGGATCCAAGAGCAAAATCAGTGGTATCAGATTATGAAATGGGTTAGACTCTTTGAAGGAAGATGTCATCAAACTGTGCCGAGACTTTCGGGGCTAGTTTTTTAGAATGAGCTAAGCACTGTTAGGTATGGTACACAAATGAAAAATAAGGAGAGAAGATTTTCCTTGGTTGTGCTTGACCCATACCCTCAAACTACACCCTGCAAATATGTCCCAAGTGGCATGATTAGGTAAGGTGACATAAACTGGCATGATTGTATAACGGGATGTGAAAAAGAAATGACAGCACTAGATTGTGGTCACTTAAAAGTATAGCTTTTCCTGACATGTCTGTGTCTGTAATTTCTTTTGGAGAAGACTCCATTGTTTCTGCAAATGGAATACTACTGTCCAAAAATAAACAGTGATCTGCAGGCCTGGGCAATAATGCCATCAGTGTAACTCCAAGCACTACATTACCAAACAGCCATTCTTTTATATGCTTTATAATCAAAAAAACCCAGCCAACAAACCAAAAAACTTCCATAAAACTAACTCTATGAGGTTACAGGCATCTTATGTCTTTGAGAGTATACTGGAGGCTCCCTGAAAATTCATAGTACAATTACCATAAATACAATTCAAACGGACATGGTGATTCTTGGCAAGTAAATTATAAATTCTACATTTTGTAGTTAAAGGAAATAACCTTTGCTGAAAGTAAGGTCTCTGAATCAGCACATCTTTGGGACCAGATTTGTGGTATTATTGAATTGACATGCGTTATAATAAATCATATCAAATATATCTCGGTCAAATCTAAAGGTAAGAACATTTATTTGAATATTGGTAGTTTAGAAAAACATAGGAACTGAGCTCAGCCACCAATTATATACACTGTGACTCTAATATTTTCTTGAAAAACAGGATGGAAGTTTATCGTTTCTTCAAAATACAGATTGAACGTATTTCTCATCATATATTTGATTATGGAAATCAACTAATCATGCCTGGAAATAAAATGCTTCCTTGATAAGTTAAGCCATTTTCACACAGCAGGATAAAATGGTAGCAATTTGGTAGGACAATTAGCAATTACTGACATTTTTAATCCTTGCTACTGCAGTATGAGGACTCTAAGCAAGAAGTCAGTACATTGCTGATGAAGATGACAGAAGACAGACAGTATTAACCAATTCCATTAACAACAGAACTATCACTTCCTTCTTGCTGTACTACTGAGGTTTCCCCTAATATATGAAGTAGAAGCAGATAAACACTGCAAAACTTCATTATTCTTCTTATTTTCTTTTTAGCTGAAATGACCATTTTTTTGAAGCCTCCACCTGTATAAAACAAGCCCATGTTCCATGTGTAGAGCACTTCGCAGTAACAAGGCCTCATTCACAAACACTCAAGACAAGTGAAACTTGTGCTTCGACTGTCAGATTACCATGATAATTCCTGTGAGAGGTAGTGAGACAAAGGACCTGATGATTTGTGTTCTTATTAATGATGAAAGTGAGGAAGAGACTTTTTACTTAGGTTGTCAGGCAGCAAAAGCATCTAATTTAAACACTCTGGTAGTCACATTCATTACCAATCTGCATTAAAAAAAAAAGAATATATTTGTATTTTTTGCAGGACTTATTGTGAATTTCATGAAAGCCCGTTATGTCCTCATTTTGGCAAAGTGTTTAAGAATAAAACTAGTGTGGCTACTAACACGCTTGAAAGCAAGCATCTGCTTTATTAGATGAGGAGCTCTGTGTAATAATTGATGAAGGTTAAACATTAAATTTTCCAAACCTATCTGATCATTCTAAGAATATGCAATGCCATGACATGCTTCAAATTTAAATACAGTCTGGAAGTGTGCTTCTAAGGAGTAAAAAGTATAACTGAAATGTGCTAAAAATACAGCGAAGACCTTTCAAATCCTTTTTTAGCCTTTAATCCATTATTTAGCACTTCATTCTTTAAAAGAAACCTGCAGAGCTATATCCTCAGAAGCACAACCTTGAAACAAAGTGTTTTAGACATGCACAGAAAGCATTAGCAGCTTTCATTGCAAAATGACACCTGTGCACCCATATGTCCTGATCCCTGAAGTCATACTTCACAGTATGGACTTACTCATTCAAAAACACTTCATCTGATTTATATCAAAGTACCTGCTCCTGGCTACACAGACTGAGTAAATGTCCAGCTCAGACAGCAAACACTGTTGTCTTGAAATCTTTCATTCTTGTGTATTATCATGCATTTATCGTTATGGTGTTTCATACCCACATACCCATAAATATTTGGTTTTGGTTGTAGTCAGACCTGAGTGTCATGGAAAGCTGACCTGCAAGTAGGTAAGAGGAAAATCTTATCTGTGACCTTGGAGAAAAGGAGATAAAAATGAAGGGAAAGTTTGAGTAGTGTGAGCAAAACTTTTTTTAAAGTTAAATTAAGTAAATGTCCTGTAGTCAGTTATTAACTTTGCATGGTTAAGGTGGCTGTTTGGTCTAGAAAGGTTATCTGCTGTAACGTTTCTTAACATTTTCATAATGTTATCAAGAATTAAAAAGGTAACATTTATCAAACATTCACAGTGTCTGTGAGTCAGAACAAAGAGCAGCCACACAGTTGTGATAACGTCCAAGCTGTCAGTTAGAAGCAAGTCCAAATACCTTGGAGATATTTGCTTTTGGATGATGCATTCTTTGTCATGTAAAAATGTAACTTTTCAAAGTACACATGTTACTGATTAAGTTGAAGTCAGAAAATGTTATTTCCTTCTAGTTATTCCTAAAGCCCTATGCAAAAGATGGAGAAGGATAATCAATGGGATGATCCAGATAAAAGAGAGCCTTAGCATGAAGAGAAATCAAAGGGCCCAATCCTCCAAATCCTTCTACGATTAGTCTTTAATCTGCAGTGAGATTGCTCATGTGAAACAGAATTTACAGGATCAGATCTTAAATCTCCCAACTACATTTTTCCTAAGAAAAGAGGTGGATTAAAATCCAGACCTAATGTCTCATTGTGTCTGGTAATGGCAGAGAAACAATGGCAGCAGCCACTGAGTCTAAAAGACTCGCACCATTCCAGTAGGCTTCAATTTGATCAGCTAGGACTAATCCTCAATGCAGTGAGTGGAAAATTTTTGGTTATAGCACTTTATGTTGGATCCCTTGCCCACGAAGCAGGTGAATCCATACAAACGATCATGCTAAAGGCAGCCAAGAAGCTAGGATTCCCAAACCTTTCCTCTACACCACACAGCATAACCTCTGACTGAAAAGCTTTCTATCTTTTCAAATAATTTCTAACATTTCCAGCCACAGCTATTGTTACTGCCAGGGTGTTAGAAGTGGCTTGGGGCTAAGACATTGTGTTCTGATTTACATTTGAACAATTATACTTATGCAGAGACTATTCCAAGGAACTGCAATGTGCAAGTTAGAAAATGGAAAGGCTTGGAAAACATGGAATTAAACAGCCTCGACTACAACCCAGATCTGTTTTAGGTTCACCTCCAACCATTCATTCCCCCATTCAGATCTAGGCAGTATCTGGCACTTCCATATTAACGGCTCTCATCCAGACCTATTTCTGGTCAATAATAAATAACTTGGGAAGAGTAAATAGGTGAATCGAATCACTAGTTACAATCTCTAACAAATTAAAAGGCATCAAATCAATATTATGTTTCAGTGGGACTCCACACTTTCCAATTCACTCAATACTTCCTAAAATTATCATTTCACTAGTTAATCAGGGATTATTTAAATGATGTGTTAGGTATGGCTTTGCTGTCATTGTGTCTTCCATTAAGACCAGTAAATCCTGCATCAGGAAGTGGGACTGGAAGGATGAGAGGCACCTGCTTGCAATCCTCTGTGTTGTAGGTACATATAAAGGCTGCAGACCGGATTTTGCACCTCTCTGCTTGGCTTGCAGCCCCTGTTACAGGAGGACTGCGCAGACAGGCTGGCTTTGCTTCTGCATCAATGGGACAGGATGCGTGGACAAAGGGAGCAGCATATGAGAGCTCCTCTTCTAGCTGTAGAGCTCCCTAGGATTCACAAATGCCCCCATTTCTCAGGAATGGGAATGTACTTCTGTTCTACATTTTTCTTCTTTCCCAGACTTGCTAATTTCTTAATGCAAAATAGATAAAAATGATAGAGGGCTCATTGTCTTCATGTTGCTTTGCAGATCATGTTACTTTGCTTTCTGATGTCCTGACTCTGTAGAATATAACAGGTCTTAGAATAAACCTACTAATCAGACCTGTACACATTACAGATTCTGCTTCTCTTCTGATAAGCACTACACAAATCCCTTCTCAAAATATGTTGTGGGTTTTGTAGCAAAATGCAAAAGCAGTGAAACAGCATTGTTAATTCATTGGGGCTTTTAAATTATGCACTTGAAAGTATTTGCTATTTTATGTAATAGTTGATATTAATTACAACTACTGATGTTCTCCTTAGAGAGCTGTGATTAGAATTACCAAGGCTAGTCCAGGATGAATAACCAATTCCTGGCCAAATTCTGATCCAGGTTATAACCAACAAGTGCAGGATGATCTTTTGATTTCAGTGACATTGCTCCAGATTTACTCTAGTCTAACCAAGATCATTACAAGCTTTCTTTAAAGACATTGTTCTCTCAGATGCCTTTCCAGATTAATTGGCACAATTACATCCTTCTTTCCCTCTTCTCCCTCAGGTCGATCTATATGTCAGAGTCTTAACAGCTCTGTTGATTCAGAGCTGAATGACTGCTGTAGGAAACAAGTTACAATGGTTCCTCTCATCTCCAAAGGTCCAAAGTCTTTTGGTTTTGATGTTGAAGTCACAAAAATACACTTTCATTCATGCAGACTTCCTCTTCTTCATTTGAAGGGTAAGGGACACTTCCAGAATGCAATGGGCTGTCTCCCTTCACCTGTGAAGCACTTCATGAAACCCTTATATGCACTTATTACTTCTTCAGCTACCAGAGTAAAAAGACTATTGGCATTCACAGTCAGAAAGTAATCTTTCAACTGGAGAATTGCTAAGCCAGAGGGGATAGCTTAGTGATCTAAACATCTAGGATCAAATTAAGCCTTGGTGCAAGAGAAAGCAACTCAGCTGACTTCAATGCTCATTTACATCAGAGGTTAATTTGTCCTGCAAGACTACATAGAAACACAGATTCAAATACCAGCAGCCAGGGACGAGTTAAGAGTGGTTTGTCAGCTCAGCAATATGAGAGAAGGTTTCTTATGAATGTTAGGTTAGGAAGGGTATTTATTTATTAGTACATAAAAGTGGAATCCGTAATTTCCCTGAATGATATGACCCAGAAATGAAGAAGGCTTGGCTCGGAAATGTGTTTGCAAATATATGGCATTTCATACAGAAAAAAAAAATTCCTCTCCCTTTCCTTTCAAAAAATCCTAATTTCTTTGCTTATTTCCTGCAAATATTATTTGAAGACATCATTGGTTTTCAAAAAAGCTTATCAAGACATCTTATCAAAATATGCTCAAACAGCCCTTTTCTTTAAATAAAAACCCCCCAACAACTAAACAACATGAAATATAAAGAGAAGTTTACAGTTTGTCATGTGTTTACCTAAGATCTGAATAGTAGCAGCCAGCAAGATATTTCTGTTAACTTTTTCTGAAATCTGTTAGCAATGTGCTGGTGCTAATAGTGTTTTGTTCTGTTCTATATGCAGTATGAATAATGTCATTTAAAAATCCTTTAAGTAAGAATTTGTGAATTTTCCCTGCTTTTTTGCACTATTTCTCTGTTCTTGTTTCCATTGCGTTAAAAAAAAAAATCTGTCTTCTTTTAGACCATGGGGGAGCAATTAATACTGTATTTTATTTTTTCCACTGCACTTTGACTATCTGTTTTCATTATTTCATCAAGGCTAAGTAATCAATATTTTCACTGAAAAATAAAGAAAACAATAGTTTTATTAACAACATAAATGTCATTTTCAGATCCCCTGTATCTCTCTTTCACAGGGCAAATGGAAGGGGAAATCAACAGCAGCTCCTATTGTCTCCTCTGCTGTTTAGACTTCCAGGGGAAAAGGCTGTGGTTTGGTAGCATGCAAAGACAATGTTTCAATATTAGAAATCTCCCAACCAGAAAGTTGTATTTTGGGCTTGTATTTCCCAGACCTCTGCAATAGCAAAGTCCCTAAGTGCTGTTAGATGGCAATTACACCTTAAGCAAAAAGATATTGCTGATCATTGATTCCTGCAAATCTCCTCTCCTTTGAAGTAGCAGCACTTGCTTATGAATGAAGACACACATGCTTTCACCTTGAAATCACATGAACCTATTTTCTCTGTTTAGTCCTGGAAGCACATGAATTAGATGTTCCAAACTGGATACACCTCATCCTAAGAAAAGAGAGAGCCTCACTTTAAGCAGGCAAGATACTTGTGTGAGTAGTCTCAGCAGTATGACTGAGACTATTTGTGGGAGCGAGAATTAAGCATATGATGATTACAGAATGCAGTTCATGTTTGTCTTGGACCTAAACACTTGTAGCTCCACTCAGGTGAATAAGATCCAAGTCATGCCGCTGCCTCCATTCTGAATGGTTGTGCGCGCAAGGATTCCTTCAGGGAGGAAGGCTTGCAGAACTGTGCCAGGTGAAACTACACAGTTGATTGGCGGAGAAAAAAAATAGTAGAATTAAGCTCTTCTTTGATTTTACGGAACATTGACTTCTGCAAATGTGACCTTAAATTCAAATTGATTTGATCTTAAATGCAGGAGATTTCATCTACCTTCCAGGCAAATATGCTCCATATGTTAAATACCAGTAAATATAGTTAAGTTCTCCATTGGCTATGAATGGAATACAGAACAGCTTTTCTGTAAAGACCAGATTCTCCCTTAGCAGCAGAGGATTTAAAAGGTCAGAGCTAGTAATGATCAGCTGAAAACAAGGGCTTGCCTGGAAGCTGTTAGAGTGTTTGCATTTCCAGTAGGTCCTAAAGCCCATTGCTTGACAGTCCTTACAGAAAAAAATTCAGGTGAAACAGTGCCTTGTGTTTTTTTCCTGCTGGTGATGCTTCTTTCTTCCTTTACCTTCTGATGATGAACAATAAGACTGGAATGTTATTTTTAGGAAATATAATCAAAAGTCAGATAATTCCTCAGAGTTATCCTGGGAAAACTGTCCCAGGTTCAGGATTTAAACTGACCACTACTGGGTGGGGTAAGGAAATAACTTTTTATTAGTTATCTCAAAATTGCTCACTGTAAGGTTTTGTATTTTTTCTTAACTATATTGTACTGCTCACCACCTGAAGAAGATTTCTTCAACAATTTTGGCTACTTATTTGTTATGCAGCCCTCTGATATTGTTCTGGATAGCCTCTATTTTTAGCTCTTGGATCGTTCATCCCGGGGAAGAAGAGCGATGCTATTCTCTCTCCTGAAGATAGATTGCCCATGAGTGCCAAAAGCTGGCAAAGGAAAAAAACAAAAACAACAGCAAAGTGCTCATGGCAGAAGGCTTGATGGAAGCTTTAGGGGACTAATTCTGATATGTTTACTTTATTTTCTTTTTAATGGGTTGTCAGCTGAAGAGGACAAACAGCTCTTCCTGCATCCAGAAGCATAAGCATTTATTGGTCCAGATAAAGCACAGAGAAGAAATATTATTCAGGGTGTACTATAAGTCATCACCATGTCTCTTCAGGTAAAATGCCAAAGCATTTCTGTTGTACAGTTTTCCCTGTGCTGCTCTGTGTACCACAGATCGGTAGTGGAATGTAATCATGGCCACTGGAACAGTGCGGAGTTTAATACTGAACATACCCTCTTAATCTTACCCTGTAACAGCCTCACAGGTAAAAGTATTTCTGATACCATTAACAGAAAAAGCAGTTCCCTTGGGAATGATACATATGTACTTTCTCTAGAAGGGTACACACTCCTATGAATGTTCTGAACCCTCCAGAAGCTAGGAGGTGTTTGGGAAGGTTTGAAGAGTCAAGGATTGCAGTGTCCCAACTCTGATAAAGATACACTGGGAATCCCTACTGTCTTTATGCTGCTTAACCAGTCCTTCTTCCTAAGCAAAAGAGCTTGCTATATTTCCTCTTCTCCATCCATATCACAAGAAAAGCCTTATTCTCCTTGGCATTGTATTAAGCAAATGGTATACATGGAAATCACTTTGTCAGCTTTTCAGGATATGGACCTTAGCACAAACATATGGGATTATTTTCAAAGTGTCTGGGAAAGAAAACCACATTGATACTGTTTAGATATGTTTCAGAATGTTGTCAGCATAAAGTGCAAAAATACATCTCCCCATGCTCACACACAAGTTGGGTGGTAAATGTACTACTGAGCTGACATTCAGTGTCCTTGTAATGAATCAAGTCTGTCTTTACAGAAATTGGGTTTTACAGTGGTGTGCTCTGGGTTTATAGCAGAGAATAGTCTTACAGATCCATGTTTCCTTTATGTATTTCAAATAGCTTTAAACCATAAGCCTTTCTTTGCAAAGAATTCTTTAGGAACTAAACCTAATCGCCTTGTATGTTCTGGATCAGCTCTTTCAGCTCTCACGCCAGGTTTCGTTATGGCTGCATCTGTGTTGCTGTGTAAAACTGCCCAGAGGGAGGCCAGAAGGGCCAATAAATCTTATTTCCCAAAATTAATATTCTTCTGGTCAACTCAGTTGAATTGGCCAGGGAGAAAACTTGAGGGCACTGGTCCTTTTTAGGACCTTCAGTATCTATCTCCTTAGCATATCAATGAGTCAAACACCCTGAGCAGACTTTGGCTATCTGATGTGTCTTTGTGGTGACAGTATTATGCTCAAAGGCAATCCAAGGACATTCCTAGATGGTCACTAGTTGATGGTAGCCTAAAACCACGCTGGTGTCAGGTTCTCAGAAGGAACAATAGAGATGCCAGGTGCCAGCTCTTGGAGGTGCTCTGGAATACAGGTAATTTCTGGAGCCCTGTCAGACACAGCGGGAATACAGCCAACAGCCATCAGCGAAACCAAAAACCAACTGGGTAACTCTTGCATTCCACTGTTTTATGGATGTGAGAAAGCTAAGGTTGCCATTTTATCAACAGTATCTCATTTACAAGCTGGCAATTTACTAATTTCATGCCAGTTATTAATGGCACCATTTATGCTTTTCAAGAACCTCTGCCACTATTGCATAAATAATTCCAATCCCAGATTCTGCTCAGGCATAATCATTCATATGTATCAGTTAATGAAAATTTAATTGCATATCCTTATCATCATAAATACTGAAATATTTGTGTATAATATTATCTGCTAAAGAACACATTGAATATTAGTTTGCCATTAATTTCAGTTTGCTATTTATATATAGCATATGGTTTTCAACTTTTCCCTTGACACTGGCATTGTTGAAACAACCACTTGATCTATTAAATTTTTTTAGTAGCTCTTTAAATTATAAATAGTGTCCAGTTGTTTATTTCAAGTGCTTTCAGTACTCTAAATGTGGTTTAATTGTATTTGAAAACTGCCAAATATCAATGGAGATCAATCCTGTCCCATTGATCTGTTTATGCAGTTAAACATGTAGAATATCAGATTCAGGCTCTAACATATTTAAATACTCCTCTATTGATCAGCTGCTGCCATGATCCGGCACAGATGATGGCATAGATGATTACAGGAAACTGCCTGCTCTGGTTTGCTCAGCTGATACCTCCATCTTTCAAAAGGCATCATGGAAAAACTGATCCGCAGCTCAAAACCAAGAGGTAAGTCAGACAGGCGCACAAGCTTGCCATACAAAAATGCTCAATCTATGGAAAGAATTTGGCATCTGATGTGGGAAACCACAAAAACACATACTGAAAAATGCGGGAAAGTACATTCCTGCACCTTAGTGCCTGAATGTGCCAAGAGGTGGGCTAGGGAGCTCAGACAATTTTGTTCCTTCACAAAAGCAACTGACTACTCTCCAGGGCTGTTTTTCCAGCTAAGGGATAAAGACCTAAACTTACGACACAGAACTGTCTTCTGTAGAAGATTATGGGACAAAAATGCAGAAATGCCAGATCTTGCAATGATGTTTTGGTTTAGTATGCAGTCCTGGTTAGAGAGCTATACAAGCAAGTGAAAATTACTTTGCTTCAACCCAAAACACCTGTGAAAAGATTTTCTATAGATAAATAAATGTCCCTTTTATTTGTTAGATATTTTGAATATCCATGAAAAAGCTGTCCAGGAAACATCAACCTCTTGTATTTGTAGTTCAGAACTAATTGGGCACATACAGCATGTGTGGGGAAGGATGAAGTGTTTGTTCCCAATATCATATACAGGTCGGGGCCAGATATCAGAGGAAAATCACTCTCTTGCTAGTCATGAGGTTTCAAGGGAGCAGTTCTGTGTTGGTATTTCTCGGAGAGCAGAGGGGAAAGCACATCTCATATCCCTTACTCATCCACAGCTGAACGCAGCAAAAGGCAGAAGGAGATGAGGCTTTAGATCTTGGGAAAAGAGGAGGAGTGGGATGGATTAAAGAGCAAAACTGCTCTAGGGGATTGGCTGAGCCTTCCTGGTGAGGAGATGAAGGAAATCAGTGTATGGTTCCAGAAAGTGCCCGATGCATGTGATAATTTGCAGAGAGGAGCAATGCAAGGATGTGCCAGGAGTGTGGTCTTCCCTAAACACAGGGTCTCCCTAAGCACAGCATTGCTGTGGATGAATAAGCATAGCTTTGTGCAGTTCAGTAATTCCTTCTGAGAGCTGGATGCTTTATTTCCTGGGCTTCTTTGGAATCATCATCAATCATAGAATCATAGAATGTTTCGGGTTGGAAGGGACCCCTAGGGGTCATCTAGTCCAACCCCCCTGCAGTGAGCAGGGACACCGTTAACTAGATCAGGTTGCTCAGAGCCCCAGCCAACCTGGCCTTGAATGTTTCCAGGG
>BOSO01016592.1:11258-25872 GCA_018403395.1 Gorsachius goisagi
CAACAGTTCCATGTCCTTCTTGTGCTGAGGGCTCCAGAAATCTCACCTAGCTGTGTAAGCAAAGAACAAATACACATAAATTGCTCTGTGGTGTTCTAGGTGAGTGAAAACTCGGAATGCAACCACCCATCATTATTATTATTGTGCTTTGTCAGCCAGTAAAGGTAAGTAAGAAATTGTCCTTGTCAAGTTTTCTTCAAAATTGAACCTTGCTTCAGGCCTTAAGTAAACAGCCTTCTCTGGGAACAGGTGCATGTGGCACTGTCATTGTGTTATCAGATAGGTACATTTTCCTGAACTGTACACAAGACAGTGTTTGAACGAAGTCTAAATGTTTTTAAACTTTTCATCATATGCTAAAATAAGACTAAATCTATAGTTTAAGATAACCTACATGCATGTTATGAGGTCATATTAACTGCTTCTGAAATTAGTTCATAGGATACTAGATTAAAAGAAAAAGTCTTTTTCAATATTAGTGATAATTATTGTAACTACTTTTACTTACAATAATTTTTGAGGAGAATACTGCACCTGCTTTAGAGTCAGGAGTCACTCTACAGTTGATGACTGTCTTTGGCAGGACTTGAAGATTTAAGCAGCTGCTGTAAATGAATTCTGTCAGAGATGTAATAACAGTATTTTGCACATTAAGAAATATGAAATAAGGAAAAGTAAGATTGTGTCAAGTATAGAAGACTTCATTCTTAGCAGGAGTCAAGCACTGCAGGTAATACTCTGCTGGTAACAGCAACTTGAACTGGCACTCATCAATATTTCTAAATTACTAAGAAGAATCTAGCTAATCATTAGTTTTTTACACCTTCTGGCAACCTTGTAAAGATTGCTATGAGTTAATATAAATCCCATAAAGTTAACAAAAAGTTCTATGACTACTGGAACTTTGTGGGAAACACTAATTTAATAACCAATCAAGAAGTTACAATACAAAACGTTTGTTGAAGGTACCTTGGTATCTGAGAGTGACTGACAGTGTGATGAATGATGTTTGCTGGGCTAGCTTTGAACAAGCGTTCTTCCTCCAGCAAAGTCAAACAGACCTTGCAGAGGAAGTTATGGAATTCGCTTTTTGTTAAGGCAACTCAGAGATCAAAATCCATTTGACAAATCTTTAAAACTCTGAATCCAACCACAGAAGCAGATGATTCTTCTCAACAGAATCTATCTGGACCTCTCATTGCTACATATTGGCTAAAGACTGATACTCCAGTGCTCACAACAGAAGCGACTTTGCCAGCAAAGCCCAATGCAGCATTCAGAGGACAGTGTGCTGCCCTGTCCTGTTTGCCAGGAGAACTGCAAATCATCTGTCCAGGATTCTTATAAAGAATATTTTATTGTGTGTACTTGGCAGATTCTTTGCAGAGTCCTTCAAAGCAGGCAGAGACAGCACTAAGTGTTGCCTTTGTACATGTGAATTTGAAAGCCTCTGTTAAACTTCACCATCTATGTTTAAAAGCTTAACATTCACATGATCCCTCTTATTACCACAGACAATACACACCATAGCATTCATTCACAAATGCAAACCAGTCTCTCATATAAAGTGGAAAAAATCAGGATGGAAGGGGATAAAATATGCAGGAAGCTATTCTATCCCCATATGGCCTGAAATTTGCTCAGGATATTATACATGTGATTAGCTACTGTCTGTCAACGAAAGGAAAAAAAACTTGGAAAATTTAAGGAGGATATGGCTTTTACTGAAGATGTGGTAGTTAAACCATAATTAAATACAAAAAGCAGAATTATAAATTTCTGCCTCAAAGATGAAGTCTTTGAAGACAGGGAAAATAAGTGGTAAGATTCTCCTATTTTTTGTTTGTTGGCATGTTTGCTAAGACCTGCCTCGTAACGGGTTAACATTTCAAATGTGGAGCGAAATCTATCAATTGTATTGTTCTGGTTCGATTGTCAGGACCAAAATTAGACCCATTTATCTTTAAAATATCTTTAAGAGTGCTAAACATATGTATATATAAAAGTATAGAAGAGTTTGATGAGGAGGTATTATTGATTATGAATGGACATGGGCTAATACACATAGTAATACCAGTGCAGTGGGAAGAGTTAAGCGTTGCCACATCCATTCTTTCTGCAGTCCTATAGCTGACGTTTCATAATGTAATTGCAATCTTCACATTCACTTTTAAAATAGGACTCAATATGGAATATACAATAGCGGATGTAAATAAATACATATATACACACACACACATACAAGACTTGACTCAAAATACTTCAGAATCAGTGAGCCTGTTTCAATGGGGTCACACCAAATAAAAATGATGTTTTTAATATAAATTTACATCCTTAAATTTTAATGTATTTTAAAACCTATTAAATGTTTTCATTCAGGATCTCTAATAGGAGATATTTTACATCCTAACATACATGTTTCAGAAACCAAACATTGATCATAAACATACATAATTTTGTCTCTCTGGCAGTAGAATTTTTTGGATTTATGTGCAAGATAAATTCTGACAGTGTATTCACACCATGCTTTCTTAAGATGCCACTCAGAATATCTCATGGTGGATTCAGAGTTATTGCTGTTACTTTAGGCTTCACTCTATAGTTAATTTCTATTTTAAAAGTACAATGAAGCTTTTTGAGAGAAGAAAAATTACATTTAAGCACTTAATATAATGTTTCTCTTACTTTTACAGTAATAATGGTTGATAGCATCTAACTCTGATACTTTATTTATCTACATACCTACCTAGACCCCTTCCTCCCCATCCCCGGTATCTAACTGATTCACAAACCTTAATGAACTTACACTCACAAAATTCCCATGAAGCTGGAAATTATTCTTCAATTTATGTGGATACAGAAACTTAAAGAGCAGATGAGAAGTTTGAATTTGAATCAAACTCGAGTCTTCTAAATTTGAGTTCAGAACAGCACGTCTTTATAAACTGTTCTTATGCTTGAGTTACACTTAAAGTGACTTGCTACAGCATATTATTTTCATTGAGTTTTTTCCCTTTTATTGATACATAGCTACCAAGTAAAAGCTGTAACAAAACATGCATAACTTTCTCATCTGTTATTTACACAATATCAAGAACCAAAGCTACCTTTATCAAGTTACGTAGTGTGTCCTTTCACATAGGGTACTTGTATTTTGTCTACACTTGTGTATGGAATAAGAACTTATATGGAGCGGTTTATCTGCATTTGTTCTATTAAAGAAATATAACAGCTCAGTTTAGAAAGGTCAGTAACTTCCTCTGAAACAACACTTTTGATTCTCTTCCTCATCTGTAGCTGTGGAAGAGCAGAGAGCACCATATACTGGGTGGTAAAATGGTTTTGTCTCCTTAGCTGATTCCCACCCCCCACTCTGTAGCTCACTAGTGACATACATCCAATGTTTCCCCAGGCTTAAAGGAAAAAGATCTCACATTCTGCCAAAGAATAGCCAAGACCACAGAGGAGGTGAAATATAAGATAAAGTAGTAACACTGCAGTGGAACAAACCCATATGGGACCTTGATTTTGTAAAGTGACACATTACAGACATAAACCTGAGTTGGAGGCATCAAATCTGTATCAGCAGCAAGAGCTACGTTCTCCAAAATTCAGCTGGGTTCAGGTCTCCTGCCTGGGCTTGCTCCCATCCTGCTGTGAGATGAAAATGTAATAGGAAACTCTAGCAAGAACATGTATTTTCAGTTCCATGATTTCATTAATATTGGTAGAACACTTTCAAGATGACTCATACTGCATACCATGAGTTTTTCTTGAAGAGGATTCAATCCACTTTTATACTAACTTTTATCACATCCAGGAATGCACAAATAGTACACTTAACATACACTCTATTATTCTGTACACACCCTTTGATTATATCTATCTGTAATAGCAAATTAAATGTGCCTAGGACTGTTAGAAGAAGACCTGAAAGAAAGGTTGAGTGAAAAACTCTTTTACCCTCCAGGAGAGCATGGACACTTCTTAGCAGGTATGGTCATTAGGAGTGTATTAGTTGTAGATCAAGAATATGGGAAATTGTTCCATCATTTTATCAATATATATGAGTTCCCATACCTGAGAATGCTCCGTTGCTCTAATTTACCAGTACAGATACAGCATCTATTTCTAGTCACCTTACAGTGAGGGCCCAGGCATACCATGAAAAAGAATATAAATACCTCCTAAGGAAAAACAGATTAGTACTTAATGTCACAGACTTGGGCTCAAACAGACCAAGGTTGTCAGAGAAGCACAGTTGTAGATTAGGTACACCCACTTTTTCCTATAAACTTTTAAGCATTCTATTTTCATTTTTATTTACTTGCTAAGGATAACTCCAGGCACCTAGGCTCACTAGTGTGATTTCATTAGTTGAAGTTCATTCATCAGTAGCATTTCAACTGACAGTCATTGCTGGTAAAAGGTAAGATAAGCAAAGTCAAACCTGGCCACAGTCAGTAAATTTGCAGCTGCTCTTCTCACCATAGACACAGAGTTCTGAGAAAACCAGAAAGAGAACAGGAGTGCGTTAGCTGGGCAGGAAGTGTGTGAGGGCAGAGGAGGATGAATATTTGCTGGTTTTTGCTCTAGATGCCATCCCAAAGCTTTAACCACTGGCTGTCACTAAGGATCCTATGATAGCTTTCACAAGAAGAGTTCAATGCATTTCATTTAGTTGTCACTTTTTTCAAAAACACTGTTGTGCAACAGCATTGGTGCGGAATAGAAGCTGAATTTCATCATAGAGATAGCTACATTTCAGTGCTGGGTGAAGTGATCCCAGCAGACTTTGTAAAGCACTTTGGGGTTCTTACAGATGAAAGGTGTCAGGTATTGTTATACACCACTTAGGAGAAATGTTTCCTTTTATTCCTCTGGATTGAGCATTTAGAGATAATCGTCATTGCTGATAATAACAGTAAGAATAGCATCTGGAACACTGCAGACTCTAGGTTGTTCTGTATTCTGCTTGTCTGTAACAGGAGGTCGCATACTGATAAGTAGGAGGAATTTTTTGACAATGCAATTATGGAGAACTAGCTATTTTTCATATTATGTGGTCAAAGTGCAACTGTCAGAGTTGTTTACATGGCTGCATCATTTACAGCCCAGGATTATTGAAAAGATTCAGCTTTCATGACGATATTCAAAACAGCACAGTACAACAGCCACTTCTTCTACTGTATTACCTCTCCCTATTTGTCTAAGTTCTACTCATTTATTTTATTAATAGACTTTATTCAAATGCATGACAGATGTTTCAAACAATGCTTACCCAAGTACTAGCTGGAATTTGTTAGAGATATTCCCCTGTTTATCCTAACATGAGTGCCTTTGGATTTTGGTGTTTTGTTTGGGGTTTAGGGAGAGGGGGCACTTCTTTTTAGCATAAGAGAGTTCCAAATGTAGTCCAGTACTGATTGTAAAGGGACTGTAAACGGCAGACTATTTTTGCCAGGTAGATGAGTAATTTCAGCTATGCTCTAACAAATGAAATGCTCTTTATAATACTGGAAAACAATCCTGCCCCAGCAATTCTCTCAACTCAGTAACATCTGAATATAAAGACCCTCACATTCCCCCTTCCTCTTCTGCTTCCCAAGACTCTCCTCTCAGATTTCTGCCTTCCAGTTGGGGTATTTCATTAACCTTCAGGCTCTATCCCTGCCTCTTTATCTTCTCCTGAACATCTGAGAGAGGCAGAAGCCAGGCTGTATTAACCCACTGATTGCTGCTGACCAAGTGATGCCCCTGAGCCCTTTTGGAAGCAGCTTTGGCTGAATAAAAGGTGCTGGAGGATGTGGTCAGGGACTGAATACTGGATAAGAAAATAGGAGTAATCTACTGTGGGGATTTGTTTTGGCAAAACCTTGGCAAAACCTTTGTGTGCAAGGGAGCTGAATCTATCTCTAAGGAAGCCATGCAACCTTCCCTCTTATTCCCAGTGTCTTTTAGTACAGAAGCTGTAAAAGCATTAAAATGTACAGAACTACCTCCTCCCCTCCCTGCTAGCCAGCAAGGGCACTTTCCTGGCTAATCCAGAAAGACTACTCCCAGGAAAAAGGGTTAAATGCTTAAGAAAACCTAATGTTGCTGAGATACATTTTATAGTCTCGTACCCCTTTCAAGAATGCCACATGTGAGCTCAGTGCAGTGGGTGCTGTATCCAGTACCTGGAGGACTGTGGTTATGGCTATATGTATTCTATGCAAATTCCCAGAAATTCCCAGTCTTCCTGGAGTATGGACATTAACATCTACCTTCAGCAGTGCTGTTCAGAATTACCATAAAAGATCAGAGTGCAGCTTGGAGGTCAGTGTGATCATAATTTGGCCATGCTAGTATATTTACTCTTGCTAATAGAGTTTACTTCTCTTTATTTTTCCTTATTGCTGCTTCTACCTTGTTCTCTCCCTGTGGAAGTTTAACCACCGCCTATCAGGGGAGGAAGAAAAACCTCAAAATTCTGGGAAGAGTGTGATAGATTTGTCCCACACATGAGGAAGAAAAGAAACAGCCAAATAGCAGAAACACAGACGAGCATCTATAGATATAGGCATTGTAAAAAAGTGGAGTAACTTAGGGTGCTACAAGGCCAAGCAAAAAGTTAACACCAGTAATATCTGCCTGAAGGACTTAAATACCAGAGAACACAATTTTTAACAAAAAACCTAGAATGAAACTAGTGAAGTACTCGTGCAGTTAGTCAGAGATGTGACTTAAGACATGAGGAAATACATTTTTGAAATCTACTACCAAAAAAAAAAAAAAAAAGCTAAAGGTTTACCCCAACAGTATCATAAATTCTCCTCATGTACAGGGTTAGCACAGCAGAAACCAAAAGCATGAAATGTCTTTCAAATATCAACTCAAGTGACATAATATTCTTAAGTATTTAGTTGAATAAACATGTAAACGTAACAAGACACATGTTCATCATATGATAGATGGTGGATCCACCTAACTCTTCCCAGTGATTTCTTTATGGAAACCACCAAAAAACCTCCATAATTTAATCACTAGCCACTGCAACCAGCTGACTGCCTGTTAATTGCTTGGACAATACCCAAATTGTCAGACCAAAAGACCACCCAGTGATTCATTGGGCTGTCAGTCCATATAACTAAAGCAACAAATATAAGAAACAGTGCTTGGAATGCATCTTCGCTTGTGATGTTTTCTCTGATGTTTTTCTTGGTATCCAATCCATTAAAATGCTCAACAACTTCTTTAAAAGCTTGAAATCTTACTGCTGCAAATCTCAAGTTCTTAAGGAGCAGTTATACTCCTAGGTGATTCTGAAAAATACCTCTAAGGAAAGGCATGTTCGGTAGTTCTCAGAGTTTCTTTATCATATTGTGCAGGTAGTTTTGTTGATTCAGCCTAACGAGTTTGGGCAGGGATAACAAAAATCTGTCAAGCTTTTTATTACATAATTTTGGTTGTGTACTTCACGTATAAAATGCCATGACCACCCACACAGCCCTCACAATATCCTTACAAAACTTCTCCGAGGTAGGGTCTTGCAAGAATTCCACAGGCAAAATACTAACACAGAGAAAGTGATTTTAAATTTCCAAGAGCTTTTAAAATATGTGTGCTTTATAGGTCATGAACAATCAGCACTAGTATGAACTCTCTTTGAATTTAAATGCATTTTTAGTTGTAAGGCACAGAGTTTTCCCATAATTACATTTTGTGTACTGCCAGTGTGATAGAGGAAAGATTAAAAGATATTTTTATTACTTAAGCAGTGGTATAATTTTGAAAATATAAAAAAAAAACCCCAATGTGGATTTGGGAGACATGGAAGCAGCTTTCGGACAAATACCTGCTCACTGGAATGGAATCTAAGATTGATTTAATGGATGCTATGAAGTCAAGAGTAAAACCCACCAAATCTCCAAACCATACCCTATAAGCAGTTAAAATATATTTGCTCTAGGCATGTATTTATCTGGAAGAGATTTAAGAAGGGAAGTGCTTTTCCCATTAGCACGGTCAGATGTAGCAGCTGTACTCAATGGTATGCAGGAGAGACAAAAGCTGGCTGTCCCAGTGTTTTGATGGGATAAGTATCCTGTTGCTGCTTTTTTCTCACCATCATTAATTCTACTTTTACTGTTGTCACAAATTTTATCAGCCACAAATTCATACTTCCCCTTTGTTAGTCCTTCATCTGAAGCACTAGTTAAGCAGGAGGAATGCTGTCACTTCGGGACACGTATCATGACATCTGTAACGGCTTTTTGGTCATAGCCCTATCAGGCATTAGGAGCCTCTTTGGTCACAGATCATCCACTGAGTGCAGCTTGAAGCTGTAATGGACCCTCCAGTGTGGAATTCCACCCTCCGAGGACCATCTGCCTGACTACAAACGGCTGGATGATATACGGGGCCAAGGGCTTCTACTTCATACCATGTAACAAGGGCGTCAGAGGGATATTGGTTCCTGTTTATCTCTCAGCTTCAGCACAAGGCTAGAACAGCCCTGTCCAGAATTGCAGCGGTGAATGAGGATGGTTAAGTGCCACAGCCTGCCCGCTCTCCCAGTTACCTCAGCTGATTCCATGCTCAGTGTGGACTAAATCTCCAGCCAATGCATCCCCAGACAGGATCCTATGGAATGAGAAATGCTGTCCATTGGATATTTCATCTCCCTGTAACTTCAGCTGCTACTGGTTAAGAAGCACTGAGGGAGTTAGTGCTGACCTACTTCATATGACAGCTTACTAAAACACTACTATTTGCCTCCAGCATTTAAATAGTATTTCCCAGTTCAAGGAACTACCATCATTATGCTTTTTTGTGCTAGTTTTTCTCTCTGTGCACAGACACGTGCATAACACCTGCTTTTATCTCCCAGGGCCTGGAGATGATCCCACGAAGCCTCCCTGAGGTTTCAGCTGATGCTGCAGAGACTGAGGCTGCCAGACAGCTTTGATTCTGGGTCTCAGTTTTGTTGCTTCAAAACCTCTATTTCTTAGCCAAAGTAAATGTCACAGTGCAGACAATTCCACTCTGTGCCAAGCTAGAAGATATTTGGACCTTCAAAATGTTTTTTTCCCAGGATAATTCATGACATTTTTTATAAAGCACTATGATGAGTAGAGCCCCCATAGCACAAAATCCTACCCTGTGTATTATCCCAGTATCTTTCTCTGTCCTTCCTCTTTGTATCATCAACACGGATGCCCACAGCCAGCAGCTTTCCTGCCCAAGCACCTGCTGGCTGCTTCTCTTTCTGCAAGGAAACAGATGTGGGGACTACCCTAGTAAAGGCTAATGGTATTGAACTTTCAGAAACACCCTGTGTCACCTGAAACCTAGTGCAGTAGAAAAAAATAGAAGCAATTTCATTTACAGAAAGAAAATATGCCATAATGTACACCCCCCCCCCCCAAATAATGGCATCTGTATTCATACAGACAAATATGACACGTTGCCTTTTAACCACTGATATTATGAAGTTCCAGGCTGCTTTAAAGGTACATGTAACTAAGCTGATATCCACCTTCACGGTAATCATGCTTTCAGTTCATTCTCCACAATAATCTTGAACATGATGTTTCAGAATAAACTCAAGAAAAAGCTGGAGTGAATTTCAAGGCTTGAGTGCTGCTGCCATCTACATGGCAGGAAGACTATAAACCAAAACAAACAACAAAAATATGTATGTTGCATTTACCAGGCAGAGCTGTAACTCTGTTTGCCAGTGTGATTACGGAAAATAAAGTTCTGAAATTGAACAGAATCTTTAATTACCCTGAGTTTCTCTGTGGAAAATCATAATGATTTAGAGTACAATTTGCCCACGTCCTTATTATCAAGATGTTTACACATTATTTAGCTAAAATTTGAGAATAAATAAGGAAAATATTGTGCTTTTTCTAGTACTGGATATTGTTAATATTTTTCTGTGGAGTATTAAGCTTTCACATGCTAAAAAATAAAAAAAGAGAATCTCCCAGTTGCTGTAAAAATGGAGCAAGCACTGTACTTAATGAAATGACATATACCACTTACTCCAGCAATGCTATTTTTCACAGCCATCTTACTGAGAGTATTGCCAGAAGAGGAAAAACAGCCTGTATCCCTATGTTTGCAAGACACAATGTAAATTCAGGCTGCAAAACTCTGTCTTCTCAAGCAAAGGTTTCTAGAAATAAATGAAAGAAAAAGATAAGTGCAATTAAGTTGGTACTGTCTAACAATGTTATCAAATCAAATGCACAGTCCACTCTAAAAAACTCTGCAGATGTTTGTTAAGTTTCATAATGTTTAATACTGTTTAGTAACTCGCACTGCTTCACCTTGACAGCTATATTTGTACTTACACATCAGACCACATCCAGGACATGCAGATTTGCCGGAGGTGGGGAAGATGGCCTTCACGTGGCGTGCCGCTGTCCTGCAGCATGGCTCCCAGGCACACTTTAGAGTTTCCAGCAGATATCATTCAAGAAACAAACTTCCCATGGTCCCCGATAGGACAATCTTGGGTTATTGTGTGAATTTTATGTTGCATCCAAGTTCAGTATTACTTCTTCAAAACTAAGACTGCTGATTTTACACTTTGGGGATCTATGAATTCAAATTATAACCCAACTCAAGCTCTAGCAACAATTCTAAGAGCTTTGCCTAGGGGTTCAGACTGAAGGAAGGAAGAAGGGGAAGACCAGCCCTTGAAATGCCTCTGCATACTTTGCTCATGCAGGAGGAATGGACTGAAAATTCAGCAGAAATACCCATTGCAAGAAGCAGGAGTTTGTTCCCAGGTCCCCCATCAGGAATGTGTCTGCTTGTGAGCTATTCAACATTGGCACAACGACTGAGATTTGTGCTCCAGCTCACTGCCCTAGTCTGCCTTCAGCCAACACGCTCCTTCCAACGGGCTGAAAACTTGGAGAAGCAATGCTGCCTATTGCACCTGCACCATTCTTTTCCAAATTTTCAACGCTTCAGCTCAGTCAGACTTGCAAAATCATTTCTCGTGCTAGATTTCTGGTGCTGCCTGGAGCTTGTGGCCCTGTTACATAGCGGTTTTGTTAAAGTGTCTCTTTTCTAAAAGAAACGCTGTGTCTCATATATCTATTTCAAGTCCTATGCCAATTTGCTTTCAGAACATCTTTCACTGGGTTGGGGAAGAGCATTGCTCGACAAAATACAACCCAGAAATGGAAGCAGTTGATTTCAATGATGAAATTTAAAACACGTAACTAACACAAGAGATTTTAAAGTACAATGTTTGAATTTGGAGCCAGAAATGAACAGTTCAAAGTTTAGGGATGTTTCCAGGCAGGAATCTAAGTCAGTGACCATAAGTCAAAATATTAGCATATTGATCCTTTTGATAGGATTCCTTCAACAAAAGAAAAACATATTCTAAATTGCCTTGCAACTTTGTTGCAAAATCAATCTCCGTAAGCATGAATACAGTGGTACATCAGGCTGCCTTAGCATAGAAATGTTTCTTCAGTTATGGCTTACAAGAAACATTTGCAGGAGGTTAATGTGTATTTTCCTATATAGCTCCAAAATTGTAACTTTGATGCAAAAAGATTGTTCTACACAAGAGTTCATCTTGAGCGCATGCTGTGAGGTTGGTTGTCTGAAAGGCATCCAGACTGCATGGGAAATACGTTTGCTTTACTGGGAAATAAATGTACCTAATAAAAAAAGTTCCTGCCTTACCTTACTGATCCTGTAATTATAATTAGCAGAAAGCACGCATAAGCATGTGCCAAACACCAATCATCACCGCACAAACTGTTCCAAAGGGCTGTCTGTATTGGCAGTCTGCTGATGTGCACTGCTTTGCAGAATTAAAGACAAGCAATCAAATATTGTGTTGCACAAATGTAATTGCTACTACAGTGGTACTGGGTGTTACAGACAATGCCAATTCCTTGAGCTATGAGACCTCTTTGAACACATCAGTTTTTAAAATGCCTAGCAGAAATAGCTTTAAGGAGATTTGTTACCCTGGCACTAAAACCAGAGCTGGCCCAAGAGAGCAGATGCTGATGCAAAGCAGTGATGCTTGTTGTGGAGGGAAATGGACTTTTCAGTGCCAGTGGAAGACTGCTGCAGCAAACTGGGGGTGGCTGTAGACAAAGGAGATAACGAGGTCCATCCTTTATTTTCCATTTGTTTTACTGTCTCCAAGGTTCCTGCAGCTTTACCAAGTTCCTGTAGTTACATTTGCGATTTTATTTTTACCTTCTTGATGTTTGCAACTCTGATTTAACCATAAAAGTTAAGAAGAGGATATCTGTCAGCTGAAGATGTGTTCTGCTCTCAGTTGTGTTGTACGAGTATAAATAAGTCAATGAAAATATTCCAGACATCCAGCACAATAAGTGAAAGAATGAAGCTGCAGCACTGACCATCCAGGTGGTTTAGTCCCCATAATTCACATACAAGCTTATATAAACAAAGGATACATTTTACATAGGAAAATGCCTTCTAAGAAGAAGGAAATTTGTTTCTGAAAAACACCAGATTTTTTAAAAACCAGTGACTTTTCTGTTAAAAGATGCCATTTTTTCTTTATGGTATCTACAATTACAGAAAAATAACATTAAATACCTTTACCTTCTCTCGATCAGAGCCTATTTTAGTGAACATATTCTTTAGTTGAATGAAAACTGAAATACTGCTTCTCAGAAGGCCCTTCCACTCAACGTTTATGAAGACCTTGCGGCCATACACTGCACTTAGAGGTACAGACTCATGAAATATAAAAAAGCAGAAGGAGGAAGGCTTCAGGTCTGTTTCAAGTTTAACCAAATGCAACCCATAGTATGGAACAGAAACCTGGTTTTGTCACTCCTGCAGGCATGACATTTCCCCACAAATAAGGAAGAGATTCATCGCCAGAGAAGCTTTCCACACTGAAGAAACCTTCACACTCCTAGTGAAGGCAGCTGATGGCTAACGTGGCGACTGGGAAGGATAACATCGGACCTGCTTTCCACTGTGAGGTATTGATCCAGGAAAGCACATCCTCGAGCCCCTTTGACTTCATCAGCACTCCGACTAGTGGTGACACAGAACGTGAGCCTCCTGCTCTGAGCAGCCACTCTGTCAAACCAGCACGAATCCCCCAGAACGTAAGCGATAAATGAGTCCAATAAGCTGCAAATATTCTCCAAACATAATGATATATTTTTTCAAGACAAAAATGCACAGCGGTTTTTCCCAATGCGCACAAACAGAAATTCAACGAAGTGCATCAGTGGGCTTCCCCAACTTCAAGATTCATTTCTACAGCTGATGGTGATGGCAGTAGTTATAGAAAAGGAAAATTGACATCCTAGACATGACCAGATTTATAATCAATTTCCCATGCTGCCCTGCGCACATAACATTCTTTATATTTTAGTTGTTTCTAAATATTCCATGTTTAATTTAAAAATGTGCATTTTCCTTTAAATGCAAACAAATTTTCTAGTTATTTCAAATGCATTTAGTTTTGCTCAGTGTTAAAATGTTATTGGTAATGAAATTCAGAATCAAGGACAGAGAGAAATTTAAATTTGATCTATGTAAAAGAATATTAAAATTGATGCAAGTGCTTTATGGTCAATCAAAGTTGCAAGATTTGGGATCACTACATAAACTAGTGAAAAACATCTAAAAATAGAGACTTGATATTTTCTATGTTAGAACTATCTAAATTTAATTGAATAAATGTAAATCTGTCAGTGATGGAAGTGTGAATTGAAGTCCATAAATCAGCAAAAAGCAGCTGATCTCACGGAAGTATTTCTTTAGCAAATGAATTATTGAAGGTATACAATAATAAATGCAACAAGCCATGTCACGTCTGCACCACACATCTCCTGTTTCTTGGCTGTTCTTCTGCATCTTCTAATCCTTTCAGCTAAGCAGGGTTTTTTAACACACCTTACAGGAGCACACCTTAGATATCCAGGGATGGGGCTTCAGGTCATCTGGAAAAGAAATGTATTCAGCTGGCTCAGTGATTTTACAGTTTGAGGCAAAAGGCAAGATTTTTTTTTAAAATAAATTATTTTACAAACTGTTTATAGAGTAATAAACTCTATAATTTTTGTAGTGAAATGAAAACTTTTAGCACCAACATGCCCGTATTAAAAAATATCACAAATCTACCTCCAGAAGACTGTTTACATTATAATTGGTATACTACAACAAGCAATATGGAACCCAAAACTGCTCCAGAGAACGTATGGCGTTCCTCAAAACTTTTCTCCTTCTTTCCAGCCTTCTCCTCCTTCTTCCTTTTTTGTTTTGAAGGAAAACATTCCAATGGATCAGCATAAAGATAATTTCTGTTTAGATTGATTAGATTGTTTATGTTTCCTCTGCAAATATAATTATCAAATTATGTATATTTTCTTTCAGCAGAACTAGTCCTACAATAGCTGTAAACAGAAATAATAGGAAGTTGTTCTAATAAGGCATTATATTTTAATCCTGTCATGGCTTATTAGAATTCCACAGACAAGCACTCTCAATCATCAGTTTTTAGCTTCATGATTTCTTCTTGTTTGATGTATGGTAATATTTACAACCTGAATTTTAAATCATAGAATCATAGAATCATAGAATCGTTGAGGTT
>BOSO01016592.1:26055-60738 GCA_018403395.1 Gorsachius goisagi
ATAAGGTCTCCCCTCAGCCTCCTCTTCTCCAGGCTAAACAACCCCAGTTCCCTCAGACGCTCCTCGTATGACTTGTGCTCCAGACCCCTCACCAGCTTTGTTGCTCTCCTCTGGACACGTTCCAGCAATGCAACATCTTTCTTGTAGTGAGGGGCCCAAAACTGAACACAGTATGAACAAATGTTACTTGTATTAGAAACACTGCTTAAACAGATACACCACCTTTCATGAGTACATGAACATCGTGAAAGAAGCACACACTGTTCTTCCCCAGTCTAATGGATGTCTTTTATATCTATCATATTATCTGTCATCTTTCTGTCCGTGTCATGGACACAGAGAAATACACATTTTTCTTATGGCCACTACATCGTCTTCTGGTTTTACAGTTTGATTTACTATTTAAAAAAAAAAAAAAGCAACACAAACCCCTTGCAAGTCATGATACCAGTAACCCAGAATGATGATAGGACGTGACGCTGCCCCTACTGCACAGAAATTCTTATGGATTCATCTGTGCCTACCTTGGGAAATTCCAGGTGCTAACATTTTATACATGGTCGCTAAGCAGTATGGGCTATCAGTGGCTGCAAGCAGCGGGCTACCCCTGCGTTACATCCTCTTCCTGCTTCATGCATCATCATCATCCTCCTCCTCCAGCACTCAATTCCTGACTCAGTCCTCATTTACTGCTACCTACTTTTCATGATGATGCAAACAGAGAAAATCACGCTTTTCTAGGGTACTTTATACTTGGAAATGTACTGAGTATTTACTTTTACATTCTGTCTGTGTTCTGACCAACAGCCACATAGGTGACTCAGTGCTGGTTTAAATAATGTACTCTCCACTGGATGGAACTTGGAGCTGGTAAGTGAATTTTCGATAGACTTATCATAACTTGCCTGATAACAAGATAGTCACAATTTTAGCGCTGTATTTTTAAGCACACTGTGGCTAGTAAGAATCTGCTGTTCATGATACATGTCCTCATTTGCACTTCTGTTTGCTATGGTTCTGTCTCTCAGACTGTATTTCAGGGACAGTCAGATCTTGCCCATCTCTGTGCCAAGGTCTGTCTAGGACAAGCAACTAAGCAGGACTGTGAAAAAGGCTCGTATGTTCACTATTATCTGTTATACATCCAGAGCTACATTCTGCCCTGAAAAGTCAAAAAATGAAGAGGGAAAAAATTAATATGGACAGTGTTTTTTGAATGAAGGGATGGGAGGTATCCTAAGCTGCAGAAGGGACCAGTTGACTCAGGCAGAGACTCTCTGGCCCTAGGCATATAGCGTTCTTACCACTTACATGGTTTTCATCCAAAAGATAGAAAACACTCTGTAATTTCCATCTACAGCTTCCAACTCAGTCTTCCATTAGGGAGGCTCAGTTTCCCTCTGTTACCAAGTGAAGTAACAGTCTATTGCCCAGTCTACTGCAATATCTCTGATGAGGGAGATAAGAGGCAAGGGGCACCTGTGCCTACATTGTTTCTCATGATTTCAGCCCAAACCTATTCCTTTTCCTCGTAAGAACTATACTTGTGGTGGGATTACACTCAGTGGGATTGCACCACATATGAAAGCTAAGACACCTCAAGTTTTGTCAAGACCTGCTACATTCCTCTTAGACTTTGACTGAAAAAATTCAGAGCATTTTCAATCCCCTTAAAACCCATCTCAAGCAACTCCCTTTGGACAAGAGGATATGCCCTCTGGAGGTGTGAATTTTCCACTGTTGTTTGTACAAGAAAACTTGGATGAATATCTCGGACCTCGAAACCTAATTTACGCATCCATGTTCACTCAGTTTCAGCCTTTTTCTCAGTTTCTTTAAATGTGGAAAATTTGTCTGATAAAATGGAAAAAGCTTGCTGGGAATATTTATTTATATTAAAGAAGGGCTCTAAGGGATGGTGAATTCTTTACAGGGGGTTGATATGATTAAAAGTCAAGTTCTACAAAAAGCTGTTGTAATTCTTATCTGATTATATTGTTCAAGGCCAGAGCAGAGACAAGTTTGAAAAGCCAAGGCTTTGCATGTCAAACAGAAGTAGTCCTCAGCATGTGGGGAAAATGGCAGTGATAAACCTACTATTAGGCATCTGGGAGAGAAGCCCAGCATCTCCTCTGTGTGTGGGCTAAAATAGACATGAGCCACTATCTCAGATAATGGCAGCTTGTAGGCACATGAAGGGAGCAACTAAAATCCATTTCACTTAGACAAGAAACTGCAGTCTGATATTTACCTGTGTCCATCACATGTGAAAAGTGTTTGCTGTGAATTATCCAAGAGAAAAGTGCAGGTTGAGGGGTTTCATTACCTATCTGAGAATAGTTCAGATCACACATTGAGCACAAGAAATCACTGGTAAATCTCAGGCTGGTGTCTTGGATAGTCAAATGGATTCCTGCTATTCATCTGAGTATATGCCTTTTTCTACAATTGCTGGAGGCCCACATCCAGAGCAGTGAGAACATGTGCAGACACACAGAAAATGTGAAAGCAAAATAAGCAGAATAAGCTTGATGTGATTTTAGAAAATTAAGATCCCTTTGAAAATAACTCTCAGTCTAATGTCAAGGTTAGAGACTGCACCCTTCACCATCAGAAAACACAATGCACAGATACAGCTGCTAACGGCTGCTCTATTGCCTCCCTGATTCTGGTAGAAGTTGGAATGAAGAACCTTTTCTCGGCCTAGTTGGAATTGCTTGCAGGTGTATTGTCATGTTTTCACCTTTTCCTCATCAGAAGAGCTAATAAAATCAATCTATTTCTTAACATCACTCTCATGCATATGACAACGTAAGTGAAGCGCAAGACACTCTGCAAAACACATACATAGACTTTTTAATAAAAACTTAGAAATGAAGTGTGCAAGTTTTCCCAGGCTTTGAATATGTGTGAGAGATATTCCAAAGTCACAGGTTTCACCAAACCAAATGCTGACCTCCTAGGTGCTCTAAAATTCCAAGGTACAATTCAACATTAAAGCACCTGAGAAATACTAGAGAAAATCAGAGCCAACTGAATGCCGTGTTATTGTTTCAATGTTTGCTACTAAAAAGAAGTGGTAAGTTTTAAGTAAATGTATTGTGTTACCAAATCTTTCCTTTCAAACATGCACTTCTGTCAGAAGTGTCTTAATTTCTTATCACAGAATTTCATCTGCACAAGGAGCAATAAATAATTCATGTTCCTGGCTCTTTGTTGTGTGTCCCTGAACTGCACAGAGCTGGAAGGCTGACAGCTGTGTCAGGACAAGCACCAAAGATCTGACATGACAAGTGACTAACAAGTTTCTTTCAGTCTATAGTGAAAGAAGACAATGGCATAAAGTGCAAAAACGAAATCCTGAAACAAAATAAAACTGTTTCTTTCTCTTTACCTAAGTGTTTGCTATGAGCTTATTTCCGACCCATAACCTCTGGTCATTTTATAGTACTGCCCAACCCCCTTTACTCCTCACATTCGCCTGGCCATTTACGCCTGTCCACGGATCAATATGAGCAATTCTTGGAGAAATACGATGTCTCCATGACAACCAAGCCACAAATTCTCAGTGGAAAGCAGTGAGACCAGTAGTGAAATCTCCTGAGGTTTTCAGACCTATAAGACAAGATGTCTTAAAATGCAGGAATGGCCAGAAACAAAAGCCAGAGTAATTCATTGTTTATTATGAGTTTAATGATGTCAGATGGACCGAATGGAACCCAGTTTTCAAGTTTAGATGCTTTATCAACATGTATTTTTGCCAGCCAATATTCACCTCCTGACAGGCTTTTGTTCTTTCCATTACTTCATATAGACACACAGCGTGCAGAATTGGATATTCAAGTTCCCATTCAAATGTGTACACTTTGCCACACGGAATTAATTGAAGCTTAACATGAGTGTCATCTTCAGGGTACATTAATGTTCACCTGAACACCTCAGTGCCACCTTGTTTTCTTTCTCACTTCAGAACTGATCAGAACTTGGACAATCCACATTTTTGCCCATAATCATTGGAAGGAACTACAGACAGGTTCTGAAGGAGGTGCCATGCACCACAGACCGTAGGCACGGTAAGGAATTAAACCGGGCTCCTACCCAACTGGATGATCTATTTCTTTCTAAATCTCATGCTGGTTTCTGCCATACAGCACTGAGTCCATGCCTACGTGGCTTTAAAATGAATATGGATTCACAATTCATTGGTTTCAATTATTCTAACATATACTGTTGTTCATTTCTGTGGAAAAGATGAAAAGGGGATGTAGTTCAAATCAGGTATATGACAGTGGTTGAACTCCCAAGGAATCTTGGAGGAGTGGAGTGTGTTGAAATATAATCCCCCAGACATGGGTCCTATCTGGGTTCTGAGATGACTTAGGGGACCTGACATGGATTTCAGACTGCACCCTTTGACTGAAAATTAAATCTCAGCAGTGTTCCTTGGGGAAGGATCAGGGGACTGTTGGCAGCTGCCCCCTGTCAGCACAGGCTGCAAGATTTGGAAATCTCTTAACTAAGCTGACAGGCCACAGAGACGATGAATCAAAAATATGATACACGGATGAGCACACAAAGATGCAAGAGGGTACACAGAAACCAGATAAAGCAGGGAAGGAAAATATCAAGTGGAGAAAGACATTTAACTCTTTCACTAATGAGGACTATGTGCAGGTTACCTATGTGGTGTATGTGGGTCAAGCTCACAGTTTGCTTAAAAGATCTTAGTATTTAGTCACACAGAATGTTTTTAATCAGCTGTGACTCAATACACTTTATATTTAATTGTTTCCCTTTGGGATTCATTTAATAAATTTTGTAGATGTTCCATAATGAGAAAGATAATGAAACTACATGAAGATAAATCTTTTAGTCACCAAAAAGAACGCACTTTATGGATGTTCCTGTATTTAGCTGAATCAATGTTAAGAGCCATTAAAATGAAATAATGATTGCAAGCTGATTTAAAGAAAAGAATCAAGCTATTTAACGCTACCAATTTGCTTTCCTCCAGAGATACAGTGCTTGAATGTCTGCCGCTACATTCAACTGCAGTATATACAGTCCTCCTAATTTTTCATAATCTCATGCTACCTTCAAAGGGTCAGACATTGTACATATATTAAGCAAGCAGTGTAGTCCAAAACTAATTATAATGAACTAGTAGTGTCAGCTTTCTTTTTGGTCATAAAGCCTTTATCCTTTCTAAGACCTGAATTCTTGATGAAAGAGGAAAGGATAACAGCTCCACACTGTGACCCCTGGAGGTGACCATTAATTTGACATTGCAGCTGCTAAAAAGGAAACAGCATTACAATGTGCTTTTTTTACAGGCCCAAAAGCTGTGTCAGATTTACCACTTGATACTTGGTGACTGTCTTTAAATGCCTCTCACCTGGACTCTCAGACTCTTCCAAGACACATCTGTCAGGCATATCCTCCGCATCTTGGAAGCTCGCCGAGTTTGAGCTCCTGCCATGCTTCAGCGCACCAACTGGAGCAACAAAGAACAAAAACGGGGAGGGAGAAATGTAATGTATTCAGAAACAAACACTTCCTGATTTTCTGCAGAGCTTTCAATGCTGAAGACATAATTTGTAAACACAAATAATAGATCAAAATAAAAGAGAAACTCTAAGTACTTATATGCAACCATAGCACAGTTGAAAAATCCATAGACGGGAATTCATTGAGGGAGAAGTTTGAGGCACTGGCTTAAATGTGAACCCTTCAAAGTAAAAGAATAGTTTTTTCTTATAGAATCCTAACATAATAAAATAATTTGAAAGCCACAAAAAGCGCTTGTCTGTTTCACCAAAGAAGCCAGTAAACAATATAAAAGATCAATTAGGTGGTTTTGTAATTACTGGAGTCATTCACCAGGGAGAGAAATGGTGTTTGTTTTAAGATGAAAATATGTTGTACATAACAAGCTGGAATGTGTAATAAAATCAGTGATGATTCCACAGTGCCGTAAAAAACAGGCTGAGCTGCGGTTCAGAGATTACCAAATTTGACTTGTTTTACTTAACTGCTAAAACATTTTCATTTCAGAGCAGGAAAATATTTTCATGGAAACAATTTGTCTGTATATGACTTTTTAGTTTACTTGGCTTTTGAACAAATCCCACATAAGTTTTCCTGAACAGAAGAGAGGTATGTTCCTTGTCAACATCTGTTTCCCTCTCTTCTGCTCCATATCTCCACATGGAGCCCCAAATACAGCTTGAAGATAAAGTATAATTATTAAACAATATATTATAGAATAGCACAGTAAAGACTAGGTATCAATTTTTCAGTCCTATTAAAATTCTTAGCTGATCTCTTTTCTCAGGAAAACAGTGGTGACTAACATGTAGAAAACTAAGCAAGGTTCCAAACTTCCATGTGGTTGGGGATACCAGTGGCTATACACAATGTCAGTGTAGTTTTGTCCTGTTTTCTAAACAAAAAAAAATTGTTCCCTTATAACTTTTGATGGACTTTTTTTTTACCAAACAAATATTTGTCGAAGGATTACTCAAATTAAACACCCACTTAAATTTTCCAAAATTATGAGTGAATCAGCAAGGCCTCGGGGCATTATTGAGATAGGAGGAGCTCAAAAGACACAGATTCCTCTTCAGTGCTCTGCGCTTCCCATCAGTTTGCAGCTATTGATCCCAGGTCGCCAAAAGGTTCCATCATTCTTGACTCCTGCATCTACACAGAGTCTGTTTGAAGCAATCAGGGCTTCAACACAATTGCGGAATTAGATCCTTGAAAATGCAATATTAAAACATATTAGATAATAAAAGCTATGATACGAACACCGTGCATTTCACCTGAAAAACCCCAAAACTGGTTAATGTTGCTTAAAAAAATCTGCCACTGATGGCAACCAACCAGTACATAAAGTCCTGCCCAGGCCTAGCAGGAACACTGGCTAAATTTCTAAGCTTACAAAAAGCCAGTCAATTGGTATCAAAGGATGATTTATCCACATGAAGGGGAGTTTTAGTTCTTGTCTCTACCCTGGAAGTGTTGACATGGTAATCAGCATCAGGTGACGATGCTGAAGAAGAACTTACAATAAATAACAAATGTTCTTGCTCACACATGAAAATGCTATGATGTGTACAGGAAGAAATCTCTTCAGAGGTATCTGTGCTTTTCTCTGATTTTTACAATATTTAAATAATTTTCAAATAGACTAATTGAAGGCCAGGATTCCTGCTTCAAAAAAAGAAAAATTGTAAAACACAAGCATGCATATTATATTTTCCAAAAAAAATTGGTTTGTGCCCAATTTATTAGAGCATTCTTTCTAAAACAGTCTTCCTATTAAGCAGGCAGCTCCACTGTGCTGAATGACAGAGTCATTACAGCTGCATGAATTTAAAAGTCAGAACTACTCTGAAGTAGAGCAAGAGGAAAATTTCCAACCAAATATACCATGATAAAAGGGAGAAAACAAAAAGTACGACTCTGCCTCTGCAGAGAAAGAGAAAAATCACAAGAGCTGTCCTCTCTAAACGACATAGCAGTGACCAAAAATTCAGCACCAGCCTTTCAAAACAAATGGTGTGTTGTCACCCAGTGACGAACCCTCACGGTGAACCAAGGAGGGGAGGGCTCTCCCAGCACCAGGCACCAGTCCTGGTTAGGGGATGGCAGGCACTTCCCTGCTGGAAGCCTCTCCTTTAATTGCTCTTGAGTGGGGCTAGGACAAACCCATTCAAGTGCTCTCCCTCTGTCCTAGACCACATCAGCACAAGACACATGATTTAAACTAAGCTGCTTGATTTTACAACAAAGCAGAGCTGAGCAGTGTCTTTAGGCAAGGTACCAGATGCAGCTGAGAACTGAAGTAACTCAGAACATAACGAATAAAAGATAGATAGAAGCAGGCCCATACACAGGTGAGATACATCAGAAGGAAGGTGCAAAGCAAACAAGAAAGAAACCTTGACAGGCTGGCAAGATCCTTGGACAGAGCAGGAGGCTCTCCATTTGACATGCTTAAGTAGAGATTGCAGAGATTCGGGGAGATTCCGGAGAGGATGGAGCCATTGAAAGCCAAGAAAGACAAAAATGAGAAAAAAGGGATCTCAGGCAGAGCAGATACGGCTGACAAATGACAAAACCCAACAATGAAAGGCTTGCACTAATAGTTGGTGGCAAGGAGTCATTAGGAACAGTTTAAAGGGAGTGACAAGCACGGATGGAAAGGGTTTTCTCAGGGACAGAGAAGCAGACCCCTAGACAACTTGTGTAAGAAGAGCTGTTGGAGAACAAGGCTCAGCAGGAAAGAGCGAAGGGAAGAAAGTGCATATTTCAGAAAACCAGGCAACAGGCTGGGACCGGCTAGGATGGGGTCACTGCTACAAGCGAGGGATGCACATCTTAGCCTTGTTGCTCGCTCAGAAGTACGCATCCCTCCCTAGACAAAACACAGGCAAATAAACTCCACAGTACCCTGGTTTATGAAGTTACACAGCGAGTGCATGCAGTGAGCAAGAAGGGGACTGAGGCAGAGACTTTCAGGTCTTTCTTTTTTAAAACATCACATGTTCTATACTGAATTTGAAGAGGAAGGTTCCTTAAAAAGATCATAAAAGAATAAAGGGAATTGAAAAGTTAAAAATAAGGAAAGAACAGTCTGGCCCAAATAAAGAGTGAAAGTAAAAAATGGCATTATGTAATCATCAACCCCCCCCACCCCCCCCAAACCCAAACCTTAACGCTGACACCTACTTTTCTGTGTTTTCCCTTAGGGCAACAGGATTTTATGTTCAAATGTCAGTAGGGGAAATATCGTTCTGCATTGCTTACACCTAGGATGCTGATGGAATTTAAGTTATTTAAACATAAACAGCATGATCTTTATTCATTCTGAGGATACTCTGTCATACTTTGGGTTTAAATGGATCTTAAAATTACTTTTGCTTCCATTTGAAAGCTAATTTGTGTAGCCAAAGTGATGTAAATGTCTGGAATATAAATGAGCCCCAAATCTACAAGTCAGAGAAAAAGTTAAGGAACAACAATTTCTGATATGACAACCCCAATGATATTTTCTTTCTATTCCCCAATGATATTTTCTTTCTATTCAGTGCAACATTATTTCAATTATTACAGGGACAGTAGAAATTACCTTTGTTAGCATGGAAGTAAGGTAAAAGGACAGATTTCGTTGAGGCAAATGACCTTGAACTTGGCACATAAAAATGACATAAATCTTCATTGTACAGGATCAATCTTGAGAATTGTAGTAATTTTTTCTGCTACATCTTAAAACGCTCTTAAGAGTTGTTTGCTGAACTTGATACCCATTCTCTTACATTATTGAAACAGAAAAAGACATCCAAAAAATAGGTATGGAATTTACAATAACAAAAGAATGTCATAAGATCGTTGTACTCAATGAAACATTTATGTAATTAGTTTTAAAATATTTCCCATTCCACAAAATAAAATGTAATTATTTTCAAAAAGAGATCACAGACTGCTCCGTGGTCAGTCTACGAAAGAAAGCTCTGTGTGTGAATGAACCGTTAAATACGGAGCTCTTCTTTGTGAACATACACTAATCACTAACTGCAGCAACAACTCATCACTAACATTTATTTCTTCATGTTTTGTTTAAACTCAGGAAAGCCTTAGTTCCACTCTGGAAATATCATGCAGTGAAGTCTAAATACCCTGCTCTGCATACCGATTTTCAGAGGGCAGACACACTGGAGAAAGAAGTTTGCATAGCCCAGGTGAATAAACCAGTTAGCATTTTCTGATAAGGTGCCTTTACTATTGGCAAGGTGGATTAGTGAATTAAAGATAGTCTGTCTGCAGAGAAAACAGGAACTTATTTGTCATTCAAAACAAGGGCAACAAAAAATATCTTTTCAATCAAAAATATTAGGCAAGATAGGCTATAGGTGATAAATACATTTAAGGTCCAATACAGAACACAAAGCAGCCTGAATCTAAATAAAATTGCCTGATAAAAGCTGTAAAGGAAAACAAGATGCTGGTACTTCTTTATTTTCATAAATGAGTAAAACAATTGTGCTGCAGTGCCACTTGTGGAATGTGTGGTACCTACAGGCACTTACCATATTACACCTAAGAAGCTTGATGGAGAGCTGGGCAATAAATGCTTTGAGTACTATTTTAAAAAGCACATTTCACAGATATCATAAAAAGCACCAGAACAGCTGTACTTGCTGAGACCAAATATCGTCAGTGGAAGCGTGCAACAACCATACAGTAATACTGTATCAGAAATTTCTCCTAAACTCCAATTTGAAACTCGAGTAATTGCAAAACATTTTTTTTTTCTTTATATTTAATACCTCACCGTAGATTTCTGTTCCACAAACTTCTCCAATTTTCCCTTAAACACGCAGAATTTTTGTATCCTTAACATCATACACCCTAACTGGCCTTGACACGGCAAGCTCCGCTGTTTTCCCACAGAGGCAGGCATCTCCTTTTGTTCGTTTGGGTGTGCCCCTATTAGCTTAATGTGAAACTTATTCTTGTATGGGAAAAGGCACGTGTAGGAGCCCTGCACACTCTCTCCATGATGCCTGTGACCGAACAGTCCGCTGTTTTATCCTCTTTCAATCACCTCCTTTCCAGGTTGAGGATTGCTATCCGATTTAGCTTTTTCCACATATTTTGATGCCAACCTAAAAGCATATGATTATTTCACTAATATTGTAAGAAACGCAGAAAACATTCATGAAACGGCAAGTGAAATACTAGCAGCGCTCACCATGATCACCTAGAAACCGAAAAAGCAGCAAACGAAGTGAGGCCGGCCAGCATGAAGCGCCCACCCCGCCGTGACGGGGCGAGCAGCCTCCACCGTGCAGCAGGCCAGCAGGCTGGGGGTCAGGGGGGCTGGGGACGTGCCCCCAGCGGCACCCGCGTGGGGCACAGCACAAGGGTGCTTCACACGTGTTACAGGTGATACTCCCGTTGACAGAGCCTGGGACGGCATTTGCCTTTGCTGCCACAACGTGAACACTGTTGACTCATGCTCAGCGTGCCATCCAGATTCTTTTCTGAGACAGTGTTACCTCGGTATTTCTTCCCCATCCTGTCTCTTTGCAGAAGATTAATCCTACCTCAAGTCTAGATCCTTGCTCTCGTCCTTATTGAATTGAACCCTATTTTTTTTCCAGACCATTTCTCAGGCCATATAAACCACTAATTCATCTCACTGACAGAAGACATCAGTTGCAGGTCATTTCATAATTTTTAGTGTCATTTAAAAAAACCTGCACTGATGTATGTAGTTGTCATTTAATTGAGAATGGCTGGTTGTTATCTTCTGATGATTAAATATCACACTGGCCCAGTTTTCATTACATTTTAATTTTAAAAAGAGAGATTAAGAAATTAACCTGGAGAATCATTATTATTCTAAAGTGAACGCTGCAGCATTATGGAAGTTGGAACTGGCCTTGAAATAAGCCAGTATGGAACAAGTCAAACTGGAAGCTACGATAATTTAAATCCATTACACTGAATGCAGAAGTAGGACCTAATATGACATTGCAGAGCTCAGTTTGCAGAAATACTGACCCATGCACCTGGGGGAGCCTGAGCTTGCTCTTGTACCCTGTGAAGTCCCACGCAAATGAAGCTCATTCCACTTGCTAAGTGAATTCCAACTAAAGACCATTATTCCTTCTGTAAGTGTGAAATTTCTTTTAAGGCTTTTATATATTTTAAATTAAAAAACTCCTGAAACTCCATTTTCTTCCCTCCTGCTATCTGTGAGGACAGCGTTACTTCAGACAGGAAAACTGAAATTTTCAGTGATTCTTTTCCCAATATACCTTGAAGTTTTATTCACCCAGAGGGACTTCCCTACTTCGCTCAACTAAAATATAATGGCATGTAACAAATTATGCTCTCAAAGGACATCCCATTTTTGTTTCATTAGTTCAATGAAACATTCACTCAATTTTAAAGCAGTTGTCTTGATCTTAGTTGTGATTTATACCAGAAACTGTCCATGTATTCTGTGTAGTATATATAATAAAACACCTAACTAGTTAAATTTGTCTCAGTGGGTTCTGCTGCAAGAAATAAAATACTTTCCCATAAAACCCCACACAACATTTACTGCACAGCTCTGAAGCATATGCTTCCATAAAACTTAGGAGGATTTAAAAAAGGAAAATGTAACCCCAAACTGTCTTTAATTAATTCTTCTAACAGTATACACTGCTTTTTCTTCTCCATGTCCTCCCTGCCTAGAAAGCCCAAATTTCTTTTTTCCAATTTCCCTAAATGTGTGGTAGTGCATATTTTAACCAAACATGGTGTAAGACTGAATTATTTGATTAACATTATTTATCCCTCTCTCATTATTTTTCTCTCAACCAGTAAGTGGGAGGCACAGAAAAACAATTTTTACAGGAATTAGTAAAGAAGGCCAAATTTCAGTTCTAGTACTTACTAGATAATTAGTTTCTTGGTTTTTAGTTAAAGTATACAGCATCTCCTCAACTGTCCAATTTTCTAAAAATATGTAGCAAAATTCCCCCTGGTTTCTGCACAGTAGATCAATGGTGTGGGAGAGTACATATTGCAGATATGACTGCCTATCAGTGTATCAGTAGCTTCTATAAAAAAACCAAACAAATAAATACTTTATATTTTTAAAATCGCATTGTTGACAGTATTGCCATTAATATTTTCATGACAGTAGATTGATTTGGTATTCAAGTCTAAAATCAACATATCAGGGAATTTTCAGAGGATTCTGGTTCAGTCCATTCCTACAGAGGAATCCTAGCTGTAGATTGCCTCAATTTGCTTTTAAAATCAGAATGAAACAAAAGTGTGCAGCATGGTTATGACACTGGCATATCCCTGTGCGCAATGTGAATGCTACAGCTTGCATACTCTTCCCTTCTCTCGATCAAAGTCATCCAAATAGCTTAATCCATGGGAAAAAAATAGACACAGAGCCTCTTTATTAACCTCTTCTGGCCAGATTATTGTTATTATTTTGCATTATGGCCTTGAAGATGTATTACTGATAGGGAGGTAAAGCCAACTGCAGCACAGCATGACTCTGCTGAATGGCTGCTGTACGAAAGTGGAAGTACTTATTTCCAAGACATTTCTGTGATGCTCCCTACTGTTAAAATGTTATCTGACTTTAAAAGATTTTCAGTTCAATTGTAAGCAATAAGTAAACTCAGGCAGTACAGGACGGTATACTGAACAGTTTCGTTAGCTGGTCAAACAGGCATTATTCCAAGAAACGAATGTTGTCTAGGACTGCTTCCTGGTGGCTGAGATCTCTGATTGGCAAACGACAGTGGACTTTTCAGTCAGCAAGCTAGTTACCCATGGATGTGGCTCAAGGCTGACACACAGATTGACTGGTTCACACTAATTTACTTCACACAGATTCCATTTATCTCCTAGAAGATCCCCTGGCAGCAGCTTATAATGGCATATCCTAGGATGCCTGCCTGCATGAGTTTTTAAAGCGGCAGAGCTTGATGAATCTAAGTCCAGAAAACAGTTCACAGATTGAGGACTAGGTGCAATCAGAAAACATCAAGTAGCACAGCTGGGACTTGCTAGCTTGCTTGACTGGTTTGAGCAGCTGAGCATTAACTACGCTTGCTTTCCTGCTGGCAGCCCTGTGTCACTAGGACAAATCGGAGCACTACCCGGCAGAGGAAAGAAAAGGAAGAGAAAAGAAAAGAAAAGAAAGGGGAAAGAAAAAGAAAGAGGAGAGGAAGAAAAAGAGGAAGAAAAAGAATAAAAAGAAAAAGGAGATATTTCATCACATGGGTACTATTAACAGACACAGGAAAACCTCATTAGAATATTTAATCTTTATGCAACTCCAGGATTATCAAACTAAATAGAACTCCAGTTAGCAAGTTCTGAGGCTACAAATCTGGAAGATTTCGGTTGGTCATGTAACAGTTCCTAGGGAAAAGACCTGAATAAGTCTAAAGCTCTTACCATTTCTTCCCAAATGAAAATAAAACAATATTCAGTCTAGTAATACATGTACAATGAAAAATAGTTACCAATATACTGGGGTTTACGTTATAACAAGGTGAGGTACAGGTCAACGTGATTTCTCGCCTCCACAGAGAACAACAGACTTCAAAAGGTGCAAGCTTATAAACTGTATTTTTAAAAGGACTGAAAATACAAGCTTACACCATAGCTCTCCAAATATAGGTAGACAGAGACTATTCTTCAAAGTCCTTCTCAGAAAGGAAGCAAAAATTAATATTATTAGACAATAACATTTGACAACAAATGTACTGAGAGAGATACAAAGCACATTTAGTACTTAGGAGGTTAAAGACTCAGCTGTAGTGCTAGCTGATGAAAAAGTAGGATTAAGGCTTTAGTATGAGTCTTGACATGATCATGTTGTCTGCCTGCTGTCTTAAGCTTCGAAAAACAGCTGGGATCATCTTCTTATAAGCTCCAACTCAAAGATGTTTAAGCAGTTCCCAATCCAATTAAACAGAGGTAAATATAAGGAAGGGCCCTACTGAGCCCAATCATCTTATTTTTTTTAATGAAAAACAGCATAATTACAGGTTACACAACTCCTTAATCTCACTTTAAACCCAACAGACTGCTGCCTCATAGTGCACATGGCAGACCCAGTTAACCCAAGCATTCTGTATTGGTGTGCTTAATTTTTGATCATTATCCTTTATTATGTTACTTGTAATCCTAAAAGCCTATGATTGTGTCCAGATATTTGGCAAGGATTGTACCTGGATATACAGGGATTCCTCTTCTAAGAGCAATGGATTAATTGGATAGCACTGTATGATGAGTAGATGGTTTGCAGTGAAACTGCTGTGCAGTTTTTAATTTGTGAAGTCCACTTCCGTCTTCTTCTGTCCCTGCCCTTTAAGCAAATTCCCTTTTGAAGACTAGCAGTGCTGATGTAGCAACCTATATATTCTCACCACTGACATGACAGCACTATAGAAATAACACTGCCCTACAGAGTAGGCTGCTTACTAAAATCTTCTTCATAAAAACAAATAGAAGACATGGAAATCTTGTTTTTCAGATGAAATCACATGTCCAGTTTAAAAGTGGCTCTCTCACACACATGGCCCAGTCATGGTATTATTATTTAAAGGCTTAGGGCATTAGGCCACATATTTTCCGTACAGCCAAAAGATTTTTGAGGTGTGTATATGTGATCATATTGTGCCAAGGTATGTATTTTTTACATTATTACACTTAATACTATAAAACCAAAAGTCCACGTATGTAATCCTTATACTTTGCCCTATAAATATGCACAAGGACATTCTCCAATGATGTAAAAGCAAAATCTCATCAGGGACTACTTCATATACAGGCTCCTCATGTCTGTAAGAGCAAGAAGGAAATTTAAATGATCAGGAGTGAACTGTTTGCAGTAGCTGTGTTACATTATGCATGATTCTTGACTGCATAGGATTTAATTAATGATTTTCAGTTACATGGTTAAGATTTGTAGTGAACTGGTGTTTAGGGCAGCAAACCAGCATCTGACAAATTTCTATCATTCCATCTTTTTTCCCAAACACCAGCTACTAGGAGTTGCTGTCCCTTTTTTGTATAGCTGGAAATCTATGGACAATGATTCTGTCTGTGTTACAGAAGCATAAATCTGGATTAATTTTAAGGCAGCTACTCTCCTGATGCAACAGAGAACAAAATCTGGACTTTGCTATTCTGTGAAGTAATAAGAAATATTTGTTGATATGTATAAGTATCAGAAAGGTGCACTGTTGAACTGATGGGTGATGTGTAATTATATTGTAATGAATGTGAACCATCTGTTTCAGTTACCACAAAACAGACACGGGTTTGGGAAACAGACTCTCCCCCTTAAGCAGCACAGGTTATATCTCCAGAAAATGAATGTGGCACTCCCTCAAATGAGTAGATAAGCAAGGAGCTGTGAAGTACTTAACGGGTAAAAGATGACCCCCATCTAATACTGCACCCTCAACTTTATTCTTCAGGCCATCAGCAAGGTGTATCTGTAAGCAGACAAAAGAGCCTGGCCCCTCCACTTTGAGATGGGTAACGAACAGGTAAGAAAGACACTACAGGGACTTCCAAGAAGATGGGCACCTAAGGAGATGACTGACAAGCATCTTTGTGTCTCAGAGGCTGTGTGAAACCACACATGCGAGGAACTAAAACATATGGCTCCAAAAAGCACAGATGATCTTCTGTTGATAGGTGAAACGTGGTACAAGACCATGTTCTTACTGGAGTTAAGCACCATGGGGGCATGAAGAGCCAAGAAGCAGCACAAACGTGAGCTCTTCCATGCTGTCTTCAGTGTATTCAAACACTACGCAAGGGTGCGAGGCAGAAAATCTAAATGCAGAAATGGCAGGATTTTTTTAAAATGTCAAATTCATTGCACTCCACTTAAATAAGGTTGGTCAAATGCAAGAGGGGCACGCTGCTCAATGAAGCCAAACTTTAAAAGTTTGCAATCGGTTTTGGTACTGCCCACTTTCAGCATAAGACTCAAGTCTTCAGATGTATGAGATTTTTATTTTTTTCTTTTAAATTTTATTTAGGTTCCTTTTCACTTGTTTTGTTTAAGTGTTAGCCTTTTTGGGTGTTGAACCTTTATTCCTCAGGAAGATGTCATTTTCTCTGAGTTTCTTTTGCTTTTAGTAAAAGATAATACTTTTATACTATCACTTTGCTGTAAGAACTGGGACTTTCAAAAAATAAACACACAAGGTACCATAAGATTTGCCATAAGATTACGAAGGTTGGTGAAACAACATTACATTCACTGTCTGTATTATTGTGGTAGCCAAGTGACTGGTTAGAATTTGAGTTTTTGTTGATGTCATTAGTTTCCTGTTAATTCTGAAAGCAAAGATTTCTGTTTCTCTTTACAATATACTTAATCAAAAGTATCTGGAATATCTTTATTTAAATATTCTAAAATCTATGTGTTCCAGGGTGCTGTTTATTTGTGCACATCTATATTCCAACTCACATACAGAAAAGGCTGTCATTCACTGACTATTTGGAAATGATCCAGTCCTCAACAAGAAATTCCACATGGAAGTGTCCTACCTGTCTCCTGCAGGTACTTCAAATTGTAATGCTGGTATTCTTCTCTTTTACCAGTTGATTTGTTTCTGTTCCTATATGCTTTCAACTACCAGCTTGTCTGCACAATCAGAGGTGAATCTAGGGACAATCATATATATCCCTCTACATATAGAGGGATAAAAACAAATTTAGTGTTTCAGAAAACAAAACTGCCAGTTCAGGAGATCACTAAAGGTTGCACTCCAGCTTGTAAGATGAGTGAAGTGGAAATGCCAAAAGGGTTCCTGCACAAAAGGTACAAATGTGCAGCAGGACCTTGACTGCAGATTCAAAAGCACAGTGCAGTAGCTGTAGCATAATTAACAGAGAACACGGCATTCTTGTAAAATAAATCACACAATGCTCACTCTCTGCTCAGGGCACTGAGTTCATCTCTGTGTTAACTAGGTGCACTTTTAGAAAAAGCAATAATGCTGCTCTTGATTTACCACAACCTGAGTTTGGCCAAGGTGGCTGAAATGAAGCAAGCAGCGTAGAAATTCTAATGGATACGTAAAAAAGATTAGAACGGATATTATGGAGTGAGACAACTTTCCATAACTATGTTCAAAAGAGCAGAAGACAAGTTCACTTTCACCAGAATATAACTGGCGCCCTGAAATCTGCCTAATATTTTCCAAAATAAGCCACATAAACTCTGAGCTCCAAAATAAAGCCTCAGCCTTCTCAGTCCAATGATTTGAGAATACACAGCTGTAGCACAGCAGTATAGCTGATTTCAATGATTAATTATATGCACAAAACCCACGGAAGCTCATAGGCACCCCAGTCTTTTCACATCCTTTATCACAGCCAAATGACAAATGCTGGTGAGCTTCTAGCTATAAACCATTCCCACAGCCCAATGCTTTTTCCAGAAGGGAATAACCTACCTCTGCCAAGAGAGCTCCACTTTACATTTTTACATTGCTACAGAATTGCAAAAGTTCTTGTGGCAGTGCATGAAGGACTATCTACAGTGCATGTGGTCCATTGGACTTCAAGAGTATGCAAACAGATTTGCTGTTTGTGTAAGGCATTTAATATCTATGTCTGTAAATTCACTTGGAGACACTCTTTGTTCCTAGGAAAAAGTGAAAGGCTAAAGAACAGATTAAAATAATTCCATCAATGTGAAGAGTTAAATTCAGATTTACAAAACTGGGATCACAGGGGTATTACCATATTGTGTTTTATAAAACACATTATCTGTATCTATCTGAGGCTTCTGTAGTTGCATTCACAGCTGCCACTTCAGGCTCCATTCCAAGGGAATCACTCAGTCATTCAGAGATAAAGGAAAGTGAAAATCTGGTTTAGAAGAACCAACCACCTGGTTTGTTTTAGTTCATGAAGACAGCTATTGAATGCAAATGAATAGTCAGAGCTTACTTTCCTTGTTATCTTATTTTTTATTCTTACAATGCCACCCACTAAAGAGCAGATTTTTTTTATTAGATTCTTGGGATTGTACAATCCTTTTGGATATATATTCATTTTCTTTCCTTTATTTTTCACTTCTTAGGAAGTTTCACTTAACACTCAATGTAAAGACAATAGAGGGATTGTTCTTTCCCTTTGTTCTTTTAGTTCTGGCACTTAACGATAGGAATAATGATGGATACATGTAGAGACATGTCAATCTGAGCAGTTAAGTATTTATTAAAAGAGGAAGATAAAACTTTTTCACTGATCTACTCAGTGCTGTTTTCTATACATTTTTCTTCTCATTTAATCTCTGCAGTGTTATTGTACTTCTAACTGTTGACTTCTAACTAGGAGTCTTGGTTTCTTTCATCTACAGCAACAGCATGCCTTTCTCCACAGTTCTGCAATCTAAATTTTAGAACCTTTGAAACATTTTTAGGATACTATGAAACATATCTTTGATCTCTTCTGCACACACACCTCCTGCAAAGTATTTTGCATGGACATGTGATGTTCCTAATATGCCAAAGGAGGAAGGACAAATACCTTTTTTTCACTTCATGAAGTACACTGGGATATGCACTAGGGTGTTCTGCAAGTGTGAAGATAGAAGGTGGTTCTCAAACTGTCACATACGGTGAATATTTATTGTGCCATGATTATAATAGAGTTTGCATAATAATAAAGGCCGAAGTAGGACCTGGGGTTAACTCACATGTAAGTACGTGGAGATGTCTCTAAAAGATTCAGAAAGAATACTGAGAATCTCAACACATCTTGTCTGTACTAGAAGTAGATTACTTGTTTGGGAGCATGGTGTGTAGTTAAAAGCAACAAAAATGACGTATAAAATTACAGAATACCTGCAAGGTACAAGTATTATTTATGAACCAGAGAAACTCTGTACTTCAAACTCTGCACAGGGCTAAGTACTATCCTGTAATGTTAGGTTGCATTTCATTAATATCCAATAGTTTTTGTTTAATTTTCAGTTAAAAAAAAAACCAAAACCAACACCAACAAAAAAACCTTAATGTGCCATCAAGACAGCTGTAAGGAGTACAAGACTGTTCCTAAAGCTAAGGAATTTGTTAAAAGGACTACTACACCATGTTATAACTCTCCCCACAAACACTGGATTCCCAGCTTCCCATACTTAGAACAAAACACCTCACTCCAACCAAACGCTATATACACCTTGACATCTTACCAGTACACAATTATTTTTCTCTGCTACTAGAAATACCAAAAGTGAATAGCTGATAACTTCACTGAACACTGGCTTATGACAGAGCTGCACTTACAAAGACAATTGACTACAGGTATTTGAAATACTAAAAATAAACTATACCTAACAATTTGAGTAGCTCTATGAATACAGATGTTCAGGGGTTTTTTTGCATAATTTTAATTCAGTGCCTGCTTATTTAAAATACTTCTCTTAGTTTATGTATATAAGGTTAGCCATATTTCAGATATGCATACACTTTGTTACTTAAAGAATATGTATTTTACAACAATATTTAACAAACCATAAATTTACTACAGTATTACTAGAGGAAATCCATTTCTATGAGCTGTATATTCACAAGATGCTGTTGAAGTATATATTGCATTAATACTTCACTGTGTTTATAAATGTTAATATAGGTTATTTGTTTATTACTATGTCAAGGTTATTCATCATATGTAATGCCAGAAAGCACAAGCTGACATCTCATATTGTCTGCTTCAAGGGCAAGACCAGTGTGACCTTTGGCTCCTTCTTTTAAAAAGGATGAAATCATTCCAGAGGAATAATGCTGGACGGTGCAGCTCCCTTTAAGAATCAATCTGACATTTATGGTTTCCAATTTTCCATACTGTAGTATGACTTGTTAAGATCTGAAGGGTAGTTTTCTAAGTTTAGTGTTCAAAAATTCCAAAAATATTTTTCTTATTGTAACATCATTTAGGCTTCTTATTTATTCACAATAGAACAAAAATTTCAAATCATCAGTTCTTTGTTAATTTTGCCGTGGTCCTTCTTGATTCTGTTTGGGACTGAAATCACTCTGGCCAGTGATTTCCTAGATCTAGATTGCATCTGCAATTAAAAAGTATTTTAAAAATATTTTCGACTTTCGGTGTTTTTTCTTTCCAGAATCTGTTATAATCTCCAGGAGAACAGTCCTTGTATTTATTGGCTTTTCTTGCTTTACAGCTCTTCTAAGTTCTCTTATGTCCAACTGATACGCATGTGCCGCTGGAGTGGGAGATATAAGTTACTACTGAAAATATATTGAATATGCATATTGAATATATAAATAGTGAAAAGGAATCTATTGAAAAGAATGGGAGTGGTAAAAATGAGAGGTCATCTGCTTAACTATGGAGCTCTGCCTTTAACCATCTCAGTACCACAACAGTGATAAGGAGATGCACAATTTGAAGCGTGAATTAGATGTGAAGCTACACGTGTTATTTCACAAGGATGACAAGGTATACACAGGGTCTTGAAGCATATGTGCATTTGTACGGGCAACTCTTCAAACTTCATCAACCTCAAAGTGAGTACATTTTTGGAGAGAGAGGGATGAGATTCACATGAATTGGTAATTATATTATCTGTGCATGATACTGATTTCACTATAAAATTCAACCAAGGAGAATGCAGCATTCTTTGACCTAGCTGATAAAAGGTCAGAAAGCAATTTTGAATAATAAATGAGACCTGCTGACCTCATGACCCAAGTCTGGCAGGGTCAGCAGCAGCCCTCTCACCAGATGCTGATGGCAGATATACAGACGCAGACAGCTCAACTAATGAGCTTCCTGGATAAGGGTTTTAGATCCAGTGACATTTAAGCGCTATGCAGTATATAAAATAAACTTACAAATAATCTGTGCCATAAAAAATTAAAGTGATATTTACAGTGAGGTGTAATATGACATACTTTGTAATCCTCACTACAGCGATTATTTTACTGCTTCTCCTAGATGGCCTTTAACCACAAGATATAATACCTGACTAACATTTCCTTTAAGGTCTTTTCTCTTCACGTTTATATGGTTCCCATTCAGTGGCTGTACGCTGAAGAGATATACTTTAATAGTGCATTTGTTTGGCACCTCATTTAATACAAGTCAACAAAAATCACTTTTAAGATAAGTTTAAACTTCTTTTATTTAAATTCAAGCTAGCTTATTCCTTCCTCTGTAAGACAAGCCTAGAGCAAGGTCAAGAACATCTTCTCCTGATTACTTCATCAACAGTTCCACTCAGAAGGAGTTACAAAGTAGATGGTTCATCAAGAACAGAGGAAGGTATACTAGAAATCATTCTTTCATCTGCCATTAGATTTCACTGTGCAAGTGGCCTAGGGTCACTACTCCATCCCAGACCTTGGAAACCCTGAGTTTTGACTTCACCCTGGGTGCTGGGTCTGAGCTCCACAAACTGCCATCTCATTCCTCAGGTATGATACAGCTGCTTGCATGGATTTGCAGGAATATATACTTCTAGAACATTCTTTCCTATTTATCTCCTCTTTAAACTAACTAGCTTTTAAAAATACACTTACACAGCAGCCTGTTAATTTTTCTTGCCTATCTTTAAGCTCACTTCTATTTATGCCATATCTTTCCAGAGAGAATCAACAGAAAAGAACTTGACCTCCCCAAAAGGCCCCACAATCAATGTACATAACAACTTTGTAATATTTGCAGTGTTATTTATGTTCTTCTTATACCTTCACACCATATCAGCTCTTCTGAGTGCCACTGCACAACTTTTGACTGAAATGGTACCCCTGACATTTATAGATGGAATTTACCTCCACAGCAGTGACTAGCATACCACTAGGGAGAGCGCATCTGTATCCTCCTGATCCAGGGGCTGCCAGTAGCCATTTAGATCTTTTTAATCAGTGCTAATTAAGGCAAGTCAGATGACTATCCTCAAATTTATCACTGCCTCTAAAGACCTTGTAGCAGCAATAGCTAGGGTAGCTGGTGCAAGGAATTGGCTTGACCACATATCCTCCCTTTGCACTTGTGAGGACTTTGCAAGGGGAATTACACACTGTCTCTACATAATCTATCCCAATTTTTCAGAGTCAAGTGTGTGCCCAGAATACAATTTTGGGACTTCAGTACTGTGTAGATACCAATTAAACTCATTGTTAGTGAACCCAGCTTCTAAATCTTAGTGCATTCATTTAGGGAACCAGTAACAGTAACCAGCTCCTGTGCTCCCAGCCTGCATGCAATCGAAATAAAATTTGATTATAAATAGATTAGATGATAAAAGTTGCTCAAAAATCTGCCTGTAGCTTTGCTTCACGTATTTAAGATGTAGCCTCCACAAGAGGAAGAATTTCTTACTGCATCCAGTACATCAGTAAAATGTACTTAAGTCTTACTTTGATTTCTTTTCTGCCATTAGATACTATGTGTGTATTTTTGTGAGTCTGCTAGATATCCTTAAAAAACATTACATTAATTCTACTTTACAATTGACATGAGCTCTATAGCGGGCAGTCAGTGTCTAATATACAGTTGTGCTCCTCCCTGCTCCCCACCCCCTGAACAGAGCCTTGGTATTCCAAAGGCACATCTCTCTTCAAAAAGGAATATATCTGGGATCTTTGAAAAAATATAATAATAAAAAACAACCCAGCCAGATTATTTTATGGCTGCTCTGTTTTGTAGCTACGAGAGTACAAGTCACTTTGGAAGTCAGCAGAGTTGTTCACAAGAGCTTCATAATCATTTTCCCCTGACAAGACCCTACAAGGCTGTGCACCAGCAGGAGCTTCTGTCTAGCAGAGCAAATCTTCCATTACATAAATCAGCTGGACTTATGTTAATTGTTTACTGGTAAAACACTGCAAAGCACAACAGTGCTCTCTTAACCAACATCTGAAAATACTTTAATCAGGGAGAGACAGGAAGAGCTCAAGAGATTCACGTAGTGGGATCACCTATAAGCAGAAACTCTATTTGGCTTTGCTCAGCAGGAGCAAAAAATGCTCTGCAGAGTGGATCTTGCTGCGGGCTTGCAAGGGTTTAAATACGGGAAGGAGAAGTCAGAAAGGTTACTGTACCCAACAAGCACTGTAATAAGAGGAAATAATTTTCTTATACCAAATCATCCCAGACAGGTCCTACACACTTAAATTTGTTAAACAAATCTCCTAGCTGTGCTCTGATGCAATCTCTGCCCCGTGCCATTGTAGTGACAGCTAATGCATGGGAGGCTGCTGTTTCCCACCACTTGTCCTGCTTTTCATGCAGTTCAACAACTCCATTACATTTTATTTTTTATTCTGGACACTTATGCAGTGACATGGACAATGAAAAATTTCCGAATATATGTATTTTTTACTGCACTCACCAAAGAATCCATTTTTAATATTACTTCTGTGCTCTAAATGAGGAATGTGTAAATCAGTATTGTCCACTAAAAATCAACATGCTTTCCAGAGTGTACAATATTTATTCTTCTTAACCTGGAATAGCGTATTCCCAAAAGCAATTAACATGCCTTATACTCTTCTTCTCCTACTAAAACCATTACAGAGAAAAGTAGAAAACTAGTTCTTCATTTTGGTACATTTTATCTAACTTTGGGCCGAAGTGAAGTCCTAGTTGCCAGTTTTTAGCACAGTTATCCTTGATAGAAGCCATGTTCACTTATCCCAGAACAGATTCTGCCATCTGTGGCTTTTATTTTCTAGTAAGAAGCCATTTCATATGCCATTTTTCCCCGAAAATATTATGTTTTACTTTGATGCTGAATGTGTACTACAGTTTTGCAAGCTGCATGAACCAAATCAGCTGAAATTTTCTAAGTAGAACTTGCACATTATCACAGTGATAAACATGCTGCAATCTATTTTTTTATTTCAGAGGAACAGTTTCTCTGCACATAAGCTCCAAGATGTGTAACAACCCAAAATATAAGACTTTTATACTTGCATTCCTTATTAGGACCTTAATTTACTACAACACATTTTACATGCTGCTTTGTCAAAAATCATACTTTCTCAACCATTAAACTGCACTTAATTTTAGTCTTCTCTTTTGGATTTTGTAAGACCATAACTTATAAGTGCTAAAAATGTATGGACTATGCAATTGCCTGTGGAGTTTGTGTCCAACTATGAAACTCTTTTGCCTCTCCACATTTTACATATTTGTCCCCATATCCAATTTTTAACCTTTACCAACCTTGAATTCCTTTTTATATTGTATCAGGAGTGAAGCTCATTTGCAGACAGCTGCAATATGAGTTTCCTCACCCTGCCCTGCCATTGACCTACAACCTGATCTAAAAGAACCACCTTCTTTCAGAGTGAGAAGTTATTCATTTGCCGTAATAGCTCTATTTTGGGCCTCCTCAGCAAAAACAGATAATTGTGCCCAAATAGCATGAGGTTTCGTGATACCAGCCCTGTTTTATGTATACTGAAAAAAAACTACGAAAATTTTTCACTTAGGACTGGCTCACAAATCAGAAGCAAGAAAATTTAGATTTAAAAATGGGCTTAATATGTACTTTGCTAAAAAATAAAGTATTAGAAATTTATGTTTCTTGTTCATACAGGTTCACTTTAATTTTATTCTTTATACTATGCAGCTTATTCACTGAGTAAAATCTAGTTTTCTAGCAGCCCATTGTATGCAGGGCAGCCTTCAAATGTTACCATTGCAAGTGAATAAATGAAAAAGAGATAATCAGGGACTATGGAATAATAATTGGAAATAAATAAAATGCCTCTGATGAAAACAATTAGTCACAAGCATTACAAGTTGAAATTCAGTTCAGTGTTAAAGAGACAGTTTAGAAGCACATGGTACATTTATCACAGCTCCACAGACAAGTTATTGAGCTGTCTGTGAAAAACAGAGCCAAACAGGAAAGCTTTCAGCAGAAAGCAGTGGTTGAGGTCCTTGATTGATAGAGTTAGATGATGCAAAGCTGTCTGATGGCCTTTCTGCAAAATAAAGTGAAGGAACTCAAGGTCTTTCATGACGATCTCTGACCACAGATGAACAGCTACTTTATTACAGCACAGATTGAGGTTGCACCTTAGTCCATATTCTGCCACTTTTGGATGCACACGGTTAACTTTACCAACAATCCACTGTGTTTAACATAAGTGTCTGCCATCTTTACAGGATGTTAAAAGGGATAGGAGACTGCAGTAGTTAAAAGCTTTGCCTCCTTTCTGTTTAACTGCAGTGCCTGAAAAAAATATAATCAGTTTTATCACAGGCTGCTTATTGCAGTGATAGGGCTGCTTGTTCGTTCAGGGAGAAGCGCCTCATTTAAGATACAGAAAAAAACCCATTATGCATAACAGCCAAAATCTACCTGCTGTGCTGCTTCCCTCAGCAATTTGTTTACTTTTCCCAAAACGTAATCTCTATCTTCCTGATGCTTTAGGTGCATCTACATTCTTCACCAACATGATGCTACTGATTTCATAGAATACATATTTGCAAAACCTGAGGATTATTACACTGCATTCGCTTTTAGCAGAAATTGAATGCTTATCTCCATGCTCATGATACCTAGGAAACATCCATTTTAAGCAAAAGAGTTGACACTGCCTAACCAATTGTTTACAGTCATCTAAACAATCCTGACTTGTGGGGAACTATTAAATTCAGGTGAGAGCAGTGACTTCTCTTTACATTAGGAATTGAGAATACTGTGTTCAGATTATAAAAGGTATTTAGCTGCCTGTGATTCGCACTGGCTGAGGCTGTACTGCCTTTTTAGCTTGAAAGTCTCAGTTTAGAACCAAACACTATGACACAGTCACTTCCAGACTTCTTACATGCAGGGCATGGGTTCTCCCACTCCAGCCTATCTTTGCCACTATTCTCACATATTAGTTGTAATGTCAAGCAAACACAGACCACAACATTTAAGACCAATGAACAGGCTTGAGCCTCATGTTATTTTTTGATATTCACACACGTATAGGAGGTTAATTTTCTTCACTGCTCTAAATACCTAAACCCTGTTTACAGGGATTCTGGCCCTCTCTCTCCACAAACTTCACTCTGGATAGCTCAATGGCATTTTAGGTGCTGGTTTTAACTTCTACAGGGTACTTTCAAATGACGATGACAAGTATGTTTTCACTGTTACCCAACTCAGAATAGTTGGAAAGACAACAGAAAAGATGTAGGGACTACAATTGTTTATCCTGTAGACATTTTCACATTGACCGACACTTCTGATTTTAGAAAAGCAAAGAATTCCACAATTAATTTTTCAGAATATATGAGTTTGACTCTGACTGTGCCCTATTTCAGTTAAAGTTCCTATTGCATACCTGGCTCATGGGGTTGCCAATGCAATTTTCCAGAAGTTGCTCTCACTCACTCTCATCAACTCTCCTTTGAAGAAAAATATGTTTTCAGACATTTGAAGTTCTTTTTCCTTAATTATAGGTCTGTCTTTCATTGACAAGGCCAAAGTAGTGGTCTGGTGTCATGGTTTAACCTGGCAGGCAACTAAGCACCACACAGCCTCTTGCTCATTCTCCCTTCCCTCAGTGGGATAGGGGAGAGAATCGGGGGAAAAAATGTAAAAGCCGTGGGTTAAGATAGAGACAGTTTAAAAAAACAGCAGGGGAAAAGAATAACAGTAATAATAATGGTAAGAGAATATACAGATTATACAAAACAAATGATGCTCAGTACAATTGCTCACCACCTGCTGACCAATGCCCAGCCTGTCCTGAGCAGCAATTGCTGCCCACTCCACCCTGACCATGACTTCATATGGTCTGGAATAGCCCTGTGGCCAGTTGGGGTCAGCTGTCCTGGCCATGCCCCCTCCCAGCTTCTTGTGCACCTGGCAGAGCATGAGAAGCTGAAAATGTGCTTGACTGGTGTAAGCGCTGCTCAGCACCAACTGAAACTTCAGTGTGTTATCAACGTCATTGTCATACTAAATCCAAAACACAGAGCTAGGCTAGCTACTAGGAAGAAAACTAACTCTATCCCAGCCAAAACCAGAACACCTGGATTAAACAATTGTTGTAGGCCCCTTCAAACTGAACTATTCTAGTCTAGTGCATTTTATATTTGAAATGCTTTCATTCATCCCTGCATCCATTTGTATACTTCAATTCGTGTTACACTCTCAGCTCTAGTGCGCCAGTGTGAGAGCAAGAGCTTAAGTGGGGGAATCCTCACATCAGAATAAGTTAGGGTAAAGCCCAGTAAACTTATCTCTCCCCAGGAGGTGACTCACTAAACAACCAAAGTGTCAGCAACTGCAAAAAGCACAATTCTAACACGGACAGGTTCATTTATTCGGGCAATGTCTAAAACAATTCTTATTCAGCTTCCTAACCATTTCTGCTCTGCGGTTAAGTGATGAGCCTTACTAATATCAACACACTTCCCTCCCCACCTCTTTGACAGCCTTGGTTTTAAAGTCACTGTTAAACACTGCTCCCCAAACTCTCTTCCTCAGAACAGCTTTTTCTTTCCATTACCTTAGTTTAATATTTGCTTTAGAGGCTGCTGCCTAAATTATCTCTGGTTATGGAATTCAGCGTCTCAGCTATCAAAGGACTGAAAAGAAGCAGCCTGCCTTGAAATTCTGACTTTGGAGTAGCTAGTTGTCAAATGCTTTTTAAACTACCTTTACAGCACTTCTCACTAACTGCACACTTCAAATATGAAAAATGAATTTATTTTGGTGTTAGGCCACAGGCACCTAACTAGGTCAATATAATAACTGCGAATCCAGTAGCTGATCAAGTAAGGCAAAGAAATTGAGACAAAATTAAAAATTAATGGGAGAATAGCTGCCAGAATTTAGTGTTCAAAATAAACAGCGTCTGTTACTTCAGGAAAACATCCTGTAATTCTATAAGCTATTTAATCAAAGTGCATGCAGTAGCTATGCTTTTTAATTAGAAAATGTGTACACAAAAATATGTTTATTAATGACAGGCTATATGAGCATTTTACAGAGTTTGAATTCACAGAACTGCCTAGCTCCTTTTTCGTGGTTGATGTGGTGTATAGATACTTTGGCCTATGTACTCAGTTTTCAACTCTGTTATTTTACAACAAAAAAATACCCATTTATACAATAATATACAGCAGTAGCAGTTTTAAATTATAACATATTAAACACCTCACTTGATATTATTTGGTTGGATTTATTCTGACTGATGTCATACACGCTGCAAATCTTGTAGGGTTTTTATGCAAAATGTCATTCAGAGCATCACCTAGGATTTTCCTCCAGTATCATATGAAAGACACCTCACCACAGCACAACCTGACAAAAAGGAAGATGCTCTCGATTGCCTGGGTTAGATACTGGTCCAATGGAGCTGGGGAAAATGAAAATAATATTGATTGCTATCAGTAGAGAGAGGCATTGGAAAATAAAGATTTCTGTCTTAAACTGATGCTGTGTGTTTCTAACCACAAAATTTTAAACAAGCTTCTAAAGCTTTTAAAATTACTTCAAAGTAGCATTTCTCTGATGAATATTGTGAACACTGTGCTTTGACATCCTAAAGGCTGAATTGTGAGAAGGATTGCATTATTACATCTTTCTGTTGCATAAGTTCAATCTAGGAATAAAACCCCTTTAAAAACAAAACGCTGTGTCTCGTTCATATAAATAAAGGTGTTTTAAAAACCTATATTGACTTTTCCATGTTATTAAGCTTTTTAGATGAATCCAGTTGTTAAATGGTTGTTCTAGTAACTGGCCTGTCATCTGGAAATGTTCTTAGATTGTTTTTTTGACACAATGTCCCTGCAGAAAGTTGGGCAGTGTGACATAAAGAGCACAGGTTTGCCTATCACGCTGATTACTTGATGTAATAGTAAGCAAGCTTAAGTGAACTGTGTGTCTTCAATCTTTCCAATCACTTAGGGATGGGCACCAGAGGATACCATCCATCATCCATGGCCTGAAACATATGGTGCATCAGCAATCTTAGGCTGACCTAAATGATAGTAAAAGCTGCTACGCTGTTCACAATAAGAAATTGTTGTCCACTGAATTACAGGTTTGTGATTAGATTGCTAACATGGCCAACTTGATGTATAAGTGAAGTGTCCAGGAAAGATATTCCCTAGGATCCTTTGAAGATTAATTTATACCCTTGAAATGTGCACCAATCACAAAATGAAAAAATATGTCAAGATATTTTTCTTGTGAACAAAAAAAGCACTGCAGTGGTAACAGCTATTAATTTATTTTTGGCAGTTTTAGCCAACAGAATTCAATAAACAAGGTTCTTAAGGGTTTTTGTTTTGTTGCAAGGCTTTTACTACTTGACTCTTAAAAGCACTGCGCACTACAGCAATATCTTTTATAAGAGACAGCTCCCCCTCACATTGTACTCCAAAATCTTGTATAAAATTGCAAATATCACACAAAGACAGCTGGAAAAATACAGACAATTCTTCATTTTGTATTACTATATTCCTATCCAATGGAGCTATAAATATAATACAATATTACATATCTATTTTTAAGATAGAAAATATACTGTAATATATCTGACCACTGATCCCAAAATTATCAGTCTTGCTTCTCCATAAAGCAGATTATGCTTGTCATGTCATTCATTCATCAGTTTAAGAAAAATGCATCCACATCACACAGTTAAGGTTCAAACCGCAATATCAACTGGGAGAGGGGGGTATTATTATTCCGGAGTAGCCCTACTCCTTAAACCCTCTTTAGGGAGTAGAACACAAATGGTGAAAGGCACATTTTAAGAGGCACAGTCAGAGTGAAGAACACCACCGCCTTATTATGTCTGTGAGCTAAATGAGAGCATAACTAAAAACCAGCATACATCTGTGCTGAACATTCAAGACACAAAACCCAACTTAATCCAGGCTGAAGGAAATTACTCTTATAAGCCATGGAACATTAGAGAAATTGTTTTGCAAATATGGCTGCTATATACAATTATCACAAGAAGACTGGAAACAATGGTTATCTGCCCTGTCCATCAGTCTATTGTTTTTTGTGACATGCCTTGCTGTCCCCATTCATGTGAGGTAGATCAGCTTGCCATTCCCATTAGATCAGACCTTCTACTGATGCTTTAGCTTTATTTCTAGCATGTTTGTCACTAACATTAAGTCCTTAAGCACATACAAGTCTCATTTGAAAACATTCCTAACCATGCAACTAAACCATTAAATTTCATTACAGAAAAGCACAAGTGTACACTCATGATGTTTTTTTTACTGTTCCTTGATATAGTTTATTGCCAGCTCCATAACTCATATACCATACAGAATACCTTGACATGGATAACAACGGTTGCTACTGAAAGGGGCTCCTTTAGAATTCCAAGAGGCACATACTAATTAAATAACAAATTCTTTCCTGTGAGTTGAGGATGGCCTTAATCTGCTAAGATTATCTGGGACACACCTATTTGAAAGATCTTCCTAATTTATATAAAAATGGTACTCTTTCCTGAAAACACAAATTAGAACCAGTGCCTGCTTAACTTACATACCAAAAAGAATAGATTGTCTTTTCAGTCAAGACAAAGATTTATGTTTATTGTCAGCATTAAACTCTCCAGTCTGGAAAGATGCAAAACCTTGACAGCACTCAATTTCCAAAAGAAATAGAAAATTTTGCAATAGAACATGACCAGTACAGAAAACTGAGCAGGCATGCTTTACTTATGTCTGATATATTTTCTTTGTTCCTTTTTAAGTTTACTTCTGAAGCTAAAGGAATAAAGGAAAGTAAAAAGGAAATCCAAACCCTATCCTGATATAAGGGTGGTAGAGAAGAAAAGAATACATGGACCAGCTATTAATTATTCTACAGAAAATACGTCCTGGATTCAGGTTCCTACTTCACCCTCTTTGCTAGGCTATCTGAGCATCTTCTAGTAGTGCAGCAGGTGACGTGACTAACATCCATCATATGAGAACAATACAGGCACCTGGTCTTTAGGGAATTAGTGATAGGTATCTTAAGTGTGACACAGGTTGAATTTTTCCAAGAGTAAGAGGGAAAAAAAATTATCTTCTGCTGGTACACTTTGAATTTGAGAAAAAATTTCCTCAGATGTGCTGGAAAGGTTTCTGTATTCATTAACATTATAACTGCCATCTTTATTAGTAAGTACAACTGAAGAACTAAAATATAATGCTGAAGCAAGATAGGATACTTGGTGGATCTAGCTTTGAGCCCTAAAATAAAGCATATGCTGAAACACTAAATATGAACCAGGCGTGAGAGGAGAAAATACTGAACAATATGCTTATTCAATGTCAGCATTTAGAAGTCATCTTGTGCTGATTAGCTCTATGTACTATCCAAATATGAAATACTATTTTTATTAATGTTTATCTGCTCTTTATATAAAAAGCAAAATGGATGCTTTGAACTTGTCTTACTGCCAGATAATTATTGTACTACTGTTTAGTTCAATATTTGAGTTGACTTAATTTTATAATTTCCTTTCATATAAGTCAGAGGAGTCAGATATCCTGAAATTCAAGGACAGGAACATTTCAAATACAATTATAGACCAGGCTCAGGAACCAATTCTCTATCTTCTAAAAGTTTCAAAAATACAAGATTCAAAATTGGGAGGTATGTAGTCACTTGCCTCACATATCCTAAAAAAAATAAAAATTAAACACATGCTATTCTGATCACATAAGAGAAGACAAAACAAAGCATGGGAAAGATTGTTAACTGCACACTGTAGATTGGCCTGGCTTCCCAACAGCCCAAGACAATACAAGCCATAGCTAAATGCAATCAAAACCTCTCAGCAAGATTTTATTCCCCACAATAAGCAAAAACCAGGCAACAGAGCCCACAGAAAAAAAAAAAAACCTGCTAAACTTTTGCAAGACTTTTTCAAACAGAGCAGCAGTATAATCACTTAATATGGAGAAAAAACCTCTTCTAACCCAGGGATCATCCCCTTTGTCCATCCTTTTCTGAACTACTCCTTCCCTGAAAGTCATCCAGCTCTCCAATCCTTCTATGGTTGGACCTATTTAAGACTTCCCTGACCTGTGTGTACCCATAACACTGTACATGAACATCAAACAGCAAAGGAATTTTATAGGAAGAAATTAATAAAAACAGCATTGGGAGGCTGGAGATTACAGAACATCAATACAGACCAGAAAAATTCTAGATAGTGTGTTATTATAAATATAAACATCTGACATTGTGTTGTTCTGCTCTATGGCTTTAGCACAGAGCTAAGTTTCAGTACTAATAACAGACTATACATAGAAGTTTTTTTTTTTCTGTTTTATACACAAGCTTAACAGAAGCTGGGTGAGTGGAAGAAGGACAAATAAAGAGTGAAGCAGAAAAACACCACGAAGGCCTGGGAGTTATTTAACACTGTGGACAATGGACAGGAGAGAATCTGAGCAGTTAAAGATTCGGAGTATTCTTAAGTTAAAATAGTAGAAGGACAAACTTCAAAACATAACCTAACCAGGGTGAAAAACAATAGGTTTTGTTCTCTCTACATTTTTGGATTAAATTAAGACTCAGGTTATATAGACACAGCTTGATGAAAAGAAAGTATGACACACAAGAAATTAAAACATTGCATTGTAACTTACACACTTATTTTCCATGGTATATTTACATCTCTTCCAGCTCTAAGGGAACATCAGGAGGCTTATTTGACCCATGGCTCTGTCTACTAAATTAGTCATAAAAAAAGCATAATTCCAACTAAACTATAAGAATTACAAATTATACGCTATTAGCAAGTCTGAACAGAGTGTCTGACTAAGAACAACAATATAGACAAGGAGACATTCAGAGTAAGGAAGCAAGATGTGAACAAGGAGTGGCTCTTCAAAAAAACAGTAGAAGAGAAACTAGACTTGCTCTGAAAAAGCTGGGGACACTGCTTTAAACATGGAGTACTTGCAGTTCCGTCACTTGTAATTTAGAAGCCCCTGCTCAGAACCAGCTTTCAAGTCTTTCAAAGACTTGTCTTGTACTTTGCCTATACCAAATAAACTTCTAACTAAACAATAGAGACTAACAATGAACCAATGATAATTTTATGTCTGCATTAACATCCCCCCAAAAAGAGAGCATTTACTTTTAAAGATCTAAATAGAAGGTATATTAGAGATTCTTCCCACTCAGTAAACACTGAAAAAAGCATATAGAAAACAAAATTGTCCAAACTATATTGTGCATTTGAATTTAGAATACCTGTCATCCTTACTGCCTCCTTGACCAGTGAATCCTATCCTTCCTAATGTTTTGGAAGAGTCTGAGATGGCGCCTGTACAATTTGATTTTGTGTAAAAATACACACCAAATCTGATTTCTGCTACATTAAGGAGTTCTCTGGTAAAATATATGATGCATGGAATGAAATAAGCTGTAGTTCTAGAACGAGTCTTTAAGCTTACTTCCTTTAGTACTTGACCACTAATATTAAAGACTACTGGATCAAAATACAGTTTTAATTGGATATATAGGACATGATACAATGGTATAGCTAAACCACAGGTTAGATGCTAAAATATAACATTGATTTGTATTCTTTTACTGGAAATATTTGTAATATGAAACTAGGATATAATACCCTCATTTTAAATGCATATTCAGTACAGAGGAAAGCTACTTGCTGTCACCAGCTTATACTCAAAGTCCATTCAGCAAACAAATGCTAGATTAATTGGTTTGCTGTTTCAAGAACTAAAATGAGATTACAGATGAATCTAATTCTCATTAATAGTGATGAAATGTAGATTATACAATCATTTCTTACACTGCTTATTGCTAATGCACGCACACACAAAATTGGCCTGCCAGAGAATTTTTTAAAGCAGCCTGAATTAAGTCTAATACTTTAATGAATTTTGTTATGTTCATGAACTTGTCCAAGAGCAAAAAACTTCAGTTCCATCTAAAAAAACCTCTGTTCTTATTGGCTGAAACACTTGTACTAATAGGAACAGAGTGGACAGAGAAAGGAAATTTCATTTTGCGAAGACACCGAGGCGAAGGGCTCCGGAGCGGAGGATCGCGACCCGTTCCTAAAAGCGGCAGAACCGCGAAGCCAAAAGCACAGGGAGGCAGAGGGCACCCCAGCCCCCCCC
>BOSO01016593.1:0-66512 GCA_018403395.1 Gorsachius goisagi
CCTGCCCAAGGGGAGATCCTGGCGTGCAGCCCGCTGCCGTGCAGGAGAGCTCAAAGGGCTCTTGGGCTGCTCACTATTTATGGGGGTAAGATAATTGGCTCATAGTCATATTTACATACTGACCACTGTACTTAGGTGGGCACATTCCACAATAGCTCTTGGCTATTGTATTGTTATCTGTCTTCCCCCCACACCCAGTGGGTGCATCCTTCAGGACCAGACACATCTATCACCACAGCCACAGGTAGTTATCACTTGGAAGAGGTCAAAGGAGCAGGGGAGCACACCGCCACACCCTTCGTAGTACCGGTCCTGTAACAGCCAGTGAAAGCGATTGCAGTCACATAAATATGGTAAACAAAATCAGGGGTTGTGGCTGTATTCTTCCCCAGCTCCTTTAGTTTTTGGAATCTTATGAAAATTTTAATAATCCCAGATGGTCATAATTTTTGACCAGTATTCTGGACATGTTTTTTAAGGAAGCCAACAACTGGGAAAGTTGTTAAGTTTAAAAGACTGGAGACTTGGAAATACTGTTTCAACAGTCCTACAATTCTTTCATGGGATTCTATCACATGACTTTTTTTTATATTTTTTTTTTCCTTATTGGCCAGTACCAACCAAAGATACCACCAGAGTATCTTTAAACTTGTTTTTTTTAAATTTCTGGTAGAACTTCAATTTAGGGCTCTATTCCACTAAACTGAAATGGGTCTGTTTTTCTGAAAAAAAAAAAAAGAGTAAAGTAGTAGAACTGAGATTGTTAAACTGATGTTGTATATTTATCTTAAACTATGACAGCGTTTTATTGAAATAATTTACTGTTTATTTAGGCATTTCTTAAAATAGGCTTATATATCAGATTTACATCTCATTTCTATTCTTGTCTGTTACAGCATTGATTATTCAAGTATGTTTGACTGTCAAGCAACAAAGTATTAATTTTAGCATTAAATAGTATTTCCCTGGTGATGTGTTAGCTTGTCTCTTAATAGCTTTATAAGCCAATTTCTTGAAAGGAGAAGATAATATGTAAAATAAGCTTGGATTCTATACTGAAGTTTGTGATTCCCAGCCTAACTAGATTTCAGTGTACCAGGATAAGTCAGTCAGCATTTTTGCCTTCACTGCATTAGTGTATAAAAGAAGGAAACGTGCCAGACAAAGAAACCACTGGCTCTTGAAGTGAAATTTGTCCTCATTGTTAAATAACACCCCAAAACATTTATTTTCCTTTCCACTAATAAATATCCCCAATCCAATGTTCCTTATTAATATTAAGCAAGGTACATTTTGTATGGTTAATTAAAAGGCTGATGTATGAGAGAAATCAATTAAGTATTTACTTACTGTGTCCAGGTAGCAAAGATGCTAAGCAAGCAAGCAGGATTTGGGGGAGTTTGGTTTCCTTTTGAGTGTCTTAGCCTTTTCGTGCCCTCTCTGCTCAATGGAGAACAGTGTAGGGCTGTAGAGAACAGTATCAAGCATTCTCATGCAACATAAAGACACATTACTATCAATAGATGTAAAAGCTTACTTCTCTGAAAACACTGTATGTAATTTCAGTTTGCTGTTACAGGTGCATCCCATTTTGTAATATATGACTTTTTGTTAAAAGGTTTCAAGATCAAGGCATTTACTTTAGAAAACAGGCTGTCTGGTGCTGTTCCTGACAAGTACTTTCTTTATTCAACATAAAGCATTCCTTTAAGAAAACACCACCACAAACAAAGAGAGCTATATACTGGAGGGTGCATATGGGAATGCATGGAAAGAGGCATTCCACCTTGGGTCATGGAATGACAACTGTTCTGCTTGGCTGTGTTCTCATGGTTGGTGGTTTGTGGATGCAACACGCTACCTCTTTTCCCTTAATATTTCCATTTGCATGTGAAAATAACAGGTTCCGTGATTCATCATTATAACAAGTGGAAATTAAGCAAGTAATTTCACATGTGTTTCTTTATCTTCTTAACTCTTGAAGGAAGACTAGCACCTGATTTGCAAAGTTTTGGAAGGTTGGGGGAGAGGGGTGTGTGTGTGTTTATTTTTAGGGGTTTTGTCAATTCCAAGTAGGGCTCAAAATGGCTTCTGTTAAAAGGCACAGGTTTTATTTATATAATATGTCTTCTGATATTTTAAAAATATATTGTATTTATAGGCACTGTTTGCATTTCATGGGCTCTTACCTTCAGAGGAGAATTTCAAATATGGTACTTTGTATATGCTGCTTTCAACCTGGAAATGAAGAGAATTTATTTTATTTTAAATGTTCTTATACAAGGAAATTGAAAGACAATTGTGTTATGTAAGGCAGGTTTTAAACAACAACAAAAATGTAGAGTATTTCAACAATGTGAAATACTTGAGGCATTTCAGAGGTAGGACCTCAAAAAGAAGCCTCTAATCTTAAGGAAGCGAAAAAGGAATCTTTTCAAAACAGGACAGTGAGAGCATAAAATATCCATCTGTAGCCTGAACTCTTTCTAAGAGTCTGCAGGCAAATAGAACTCTCAAGTCTCACTTAAAATTGGACATGTTTTTATTGAACTTTAAGACCAGACTACAAAATAGATGCTGGTACACATCGTCAGAGTTTAAAGGCTCCAGAAATATTAGTGAAGATTCTACAACAGTAGGACACAATACTGGTATTTCACAATTTGCTATCTGCTAGCACTGATTGTTTAACACATTTCTTCAAATGCTGAGAAATAAGTAGGAACCAGCTGTGTGAAAAGAATCTGGCTTGTTGCTTGTCATAAATGTTAAAATCTGAATATTGACATACCTTTTCCTTAGAGATAGTGTGATTGTTCTCTTTTCAGTCAGATACCAATTTCACACCTTTCTATGTGAATTAGTTCCTTGATCTCATGCATCTGAAGAGGCAGGATGTTACCAGTTGAAAGGGTTTCTCATGTATCAAAACCAGTTTGGTCAGTTAGAGCATTATAGCACTAATTGTTTAATCCTGCTTATGGACAGATCTGGAATGCTTATACCAATCGAATCTTTCATGATTCTGACAGCTTACCAATAAAAAAAGCACTACGATCAGGTAGCACGACACTTATTAAGGTAAGAGGAAAGGTTTTGAAGGGCAGTCTCGCATTATAAAGCCTCTTGCTGCCCAACTGAGAAAACATTTTTTTCTTAAACCACTAATATGTGTTTCATGTAATGCATCTTTTAATCTGATATCCTTGAGGTAGGGCTTATTGTTTCTCGGTACAAAGATCTTTGAACAATCCCCCACCCCCCAAAAATAAGCAAACCCCAACAATTCTGTTGACTTTCAGTTGATACACAAGTTTATCTACCAGTTTTTGCTGTCCTAACTTTCTACAGTTTCTGTGTAACAACTGAATCTTTCTTTCAAAATGAACCAAAAAAGTATTCATACTAGTTTTGTCTCTAAAATTCGCATTAATTCCAAATTTTTAAGTATTGGGGATCTAATGAGGCAGATATGTGTAATGCATGAATTATTCCTGTCTGTTTACTGAAGTGAAACTTTGTATCAGTTATGTTAATTTAGCGTGTTAGACCATTCTGCCATTATCCCTGTATTCATTCTTGTTGCGTGGTATGTGAGTGCATTGCATAGTTTTAAACATGTTGAGAACAAGACATGATGGATGTAGTTCACTGCCAGCATGGAAGAACTGGCCTTCCATAAAGATGCATTAAAATTTCTTTTACATTCCTAGTACTGAACATTGCTATTAAACCACAGTAAAAACTGACAGATAACATTTGTCTGTTGTACTGAACTATGTGTATATATTCCTTAGGGAAAAAAAAAAAAGTGTAATGTGAAACTGTTCTAACAATAAAAACTATTCTTCTGTATATTTCTAGCGCTCTATCAGTTTCCGTAGTGACAGTCGTCCAGATCTGTTCAGTCCACGACCATGGTCTCGAAATATGCCGCCTGCTAACACAAAGCGGAGAGACAGCAAACTGTGGAGTGAGACCTTTGATGTTTGTGTCAATCACATGCTTACATCTAAAGAAATCAAGCGTCAAGAGGTACAATTTAATTCTTTTACAATAAATTTCATGTTCAAAAGTCATCTTTAAGGCATGGAGTTGAGGAATGCTAGTAGGTATTAGGGATAGCACTTGAAGCTTTCCTGAAATCAAACAGAACGTCATAACCTCCACTAGAAGCAGAATTCCATCCCTAGTCTGTATAATTCAAGATATATTAGATGAATATATTATTTTTTAAAATCAGCTCATCGTATTTCCCTAATAAATGTGAAGTTACTAAGATATATTGTACTGTGATTGCCTGTACATGTTCAATATAACAGTTTCTGTTGTGATGGTTGATATTTTGATGTCTCATTTTGTTGTTCTAGTATGATAGATGAGCATGCTATTTCAGGAACAGGTATTCATCAAGTGATACATAAGCACAGAAATGCACAATCATTTCCCTTGTTGGAAAACAGTGTCTTTAAGGAAGTTTTCAGTGCTAGGAAAATGAAATATTAACCAAAAGATGTATTTTTCAAAGCAAAAAAAGAGTGCATCAGTGGTTTTGATGGTTTGTGCATGACAAATCCTAAACAATTCATGTTACAGCCAATGACAGATCTCCCGTGTAATCAAGCATTTTCTTTTTTCTACAGAAATTTCTAGCAGTATCAACAAAGTTCATAACAATGTATCTGAGAATACTTCAGGGACTGAGTCATAAATCAAACAATAGTAACATCAAGCATTTCTTGTGCAGATTTTAATGCTGTACAAGAATTCATAGGAAATAACTTTTAAAATTGAGAACTTCAAAGGCAGCATATTGAAAAATAAACTGTAGAAACATAGTGTAACAGTCATTACTGTCTTGGGACAGAAGCCAGGACCCTTCTTAGAGCCCAAATAAATGAGCTGTATTCCAGGAAGTTTTGCATTTCTGCTTTATTTTGGTTCTTCTGTGACAGAATATCTGAACCACTTCCAGGTGCACACTGTCAGTTAACTCACACTATGGCAAGCCTTCCATGTATGCACATTATCAAGCTAGGACAACCTGCGCTAGCTGAAGATGTTCTTCTATGAATTACACAGGTTGAAAGCCTTGACTGTAAAGTTAGTAATTCTAACTCACCAAAATGTCATTAGCATTTACTGTACACCAGTTTAGAATGAAATCATGCAATAAGTAGGTACACTAGTATTTTGATAAGCCAGTGTATTAAGGTGGTGGTTATTTTTAATCTGCCACTATAAAGTCTCAAATCTGCTTCAAGAGAAGTAACTAATACCAGCAGACAGCTAAGTAGAGCTCTGCCTTCATTAAAAAAAATAAATAAATCGGTACCAAAATAAAAGTGCTCACTGCCAAAGAAATGGTTTAAAGAGCTTTCTTTTACTTACCGGACCACCTACAACTTTTACTACTGCATGTGTAAAAACGGAATGCAACAAACTCCCATGCAAATAGTTATATGAACAGTTAAGATACAGTTGAGTCAAAATATCACACTGGAGATAGCTGCCCCATCTGGAAACACATCCATTTGAAAAAAAAAATTAATTCTGTGGGTATTTCAGACAAGCATTTTATGAGCACTCTGATACAGCTTTGTGTTTAAAAACGCTGCATGTGATTCTGTAGCTATGGAATAAAGCCTTACTTTATTTCTGCTATTAGATTTAGCAGAGAGATTCTGCTACATGGTATTAAGACAACTGCTCAGAATATAACATCAACTCAACAAGTTGAGTACAGATAAATTAAAGGTATTTTATAATGTTTGTATCTCTTTTTACAGGCTATCTTTGAACTTTCCCAGGGAGAAGAAGACTTGGTAGAAGATCTGAAGTTAGCAAAAAAGGTCTGTTTTTAAAAAAACAAACCACAACAAACAGTATTCATTGTTTCATATCACTTTCAAAATAACCTTTGCTTTTTATAATTACTGAGACAGTAAGAGGGGAAAAACCCCAAAATATATTTCTATTTTCCCATTGTTTCTGAAACACTTAAATGTGTTGCTTTAAATTTTTTAACATATGAAATGGATGGCTTTAAGATACTCTTATGAAACTTCAGTATTCTCAGCAATTGCTCTGGTTTTACTTACAGGGAGCTTCAAAGGCTATGACTAATTTTCCAACTACCAATGATATATTAATGACAGAGCTCCCCTTTTTTCTTTTCAGGCTTATCATGACCCAATGCTTAAACTTTCCATAATGACAGAGCAAGAGTTGAACCAAATTTTTGGAACATTGGACTCACTAATTCCTCTACATGAAGGTAAAACTCAAATGGTCTTTGCCTGTGTTACTATTGCACATAAGCTTATAGTAATCTGGTTCATTAAGTGAAGTTTCTCTTTTTTTTTTTTTTTTTTTTTTTTTTTTTTTAAATCAAAATCAGATCTTCTTAGACGACTTCAAGAAGTCAGGAAACCTGATGGATCAACCGAACATGTTGGCCATATCCTTGTGGGTTGGGTAAGGCAGAGTTTTTAATCAATTTGGGGAATTTAGTTTGGAGCTGCAACATTGTTTTTACATTTATCAGACAATTTCCTTTCCATATCTAGCATAACATGTCAAAAAATATATTCTCAAAGTATTTTTAAAGGAAAGACAACTATTCAGAGACATAATGGAATCTTTTCTCTCTTTGGGGATTTTCCATGAAAAGGTGTAGACTAGGATATAATTCTTAAAGCTCTTTACTATTCAGAAGGCGAGCAGTATTTAATACGCTTCAAATAAAAATCAAGAGTCAGACTAGAGTTTGTCTGGTTTAGAACATTTAAGAATCTGCCCCCATTTGTATTCTGGTTTCCTAGGGAAATGAAGCTTGAACAGTCACATTGTGTAATAGCACCCTGCAGTTATTTTTGAATGTCAGTCTGTTCCAGTCAAGGTAACAGGTAGTTGTTAGTGCTGTCAAAGATAATAAGTTTCTAAAAGTTTGTTAAAATAAGGCAGACGGGGATACACGAGAGATGCTATTGCTGCCCCACAAAAGAAAATTTGGTAAGTTCACTTTCACTAGCATCCAGCAACATAAACACTGAAAATAGCTTTTGTTAGTTTCGATGATAAAATTGCTCGTTGTATTAAGAAAAGCTATTTTTAAAAGGATTTAGATATGTGAAAAGGTTACTTGTAAGTATACGTAAGTAATGAAATTGAGCAGGAAAGAAAGGGCTTGAAATGTTTAAGGGATTAAGTAATAACATACTTAGCAGCTCTGTGTGAAACAATGGCCTATTGTAAACATGAGAAACACGATCACTACTAGTAAATAATGCAAGTAGTTAATGATAAGCTTGTAAGTGTCAAATTACATTATGCAAAGAAAAACAGAGATCATTCTAAATATATTTATGTTCTGGTGTGTTTGAACACCAATGAACTTCTCTTGGTCCAAACAAGTCCAAGTGTAACTTCCTTTGAAGATTTTATATATAATTGTGTCTTAATATAGCAGGTTTTGTAAATGGATATATTGTTCTAATCAACATACAAGCTATTTTTTTCAGATTTAAGGTACAGTTCTCTCATCTTAGTTTGGTCAAGGTTCTTGAGGGCGATATAGAAGTTTGACTATAGAAGTTTGCTTATCTAAAAAAGGCCAGATCTGGTAGTACTCATTCCTAGGCTTTTGTTTCCATTCACAATCAAAATCAGACTTTGATGTACTGTCTGCACTAAGTAGTGCTCAGTCGTAGATATTTTTAATGCTTTGGAATAAAATTGGAGATCTGTAGGAACTGAGAGATGAGCTAGTGGTTCTAAGTTATTTAAATGATTTTTAAATCACTAACAAGGTGGTGAGCGGACCCTTGTAAACCTTATCTTTGTTGGAAGCATTATAATCAATAAATTGTATATATCTCCAGAAAAAAGATTCTCAGCATGAGTTCTGACATCCTGAATCACTTGAAACTTTTCTATATAGCAAACAGTGCTTTGTTTTAGCTGCAGTATAATTTATTCTTTTCCTCAGCTTCCATGCCTGAACTCCTATGATAGCTACTGCAGCAATCAAGTAGCAGCCAAATCTTTATTGGATCACAAGAAACAAGATCATAGAGTGCAAGATTTCCTACAGCGCTGCTTAGAGTCTCCTTTTAGTCGCAAACTGGACCTTTGGAATTTCCTTGACATCCCAAGAAGCCGTTTGGTTAAATACCCATTACTTCTCAGAGAGATTTTGAGACACACACCAAATGATCATCCAGATCAGCAGCACCTTGAAGAAGCTGTGAGTTGCCGTTGGGTTTGGGGGCTTTTTAGGAAATTATAGCACTTTTAGCTCATTAATGAATTAAGGGATGCTACATAAAATATGGAAATACTAATACAGAAACAGAAACTACTCTGCGTGGTTGGCTCTTAACACTGTCTTAGGCTTATGAAGTACATTAGTCTTCCTGTGTGCCATTCTGCTATACGCACATTGGGCCAAGGTGATCCCACGTAAATCTCCTGGGATCAGTAGATTCTTGAATTATCTGTTTGGGCATGTATGTCTCACTCAACCCATTCCCCCACCACCCCTCCAGTTATTTAACAGAGGAATTTGATCGGTCTAAGCAACCTATGATCACTATTAGAGTTGACTAAAATCAACAGAACTTCACATCCGCATGCCCAATTAAGGAGCCGTATTTTAAGTTTTGGATAAATTGATCTCAACGCTGCATAGTATAAGGTAGTTCAAGATAGGGAGCATATTTTTATAGGAAGGGCAAAGCTTTCTTTTTTATGGTTTTTTTTTTAAAGTAAAAAGGCAAGATAATTATTACTTTTAATTGTAAAATTGTAGGTATATGCAAGTGGAATTGTAAAATAAAATTAATTTACCTTATTTTCAGAGGGTAACTTTCATAATGAACAAATGTGGAGAATTTAGTGTTCTGGGCTAGTTGCATGTTTTGCAGGATAAGGAATCTTGATAGTCCTGTTTCTTGTTCTCTGCTATGATGCAACAGTTTGCAGAGAATTATAACCTATTTTAAATAAATATTTTTAAGGCAGGTTATTTGTCCTGTGTCATTTATTGGCACATTCCAGCTGACAAAAATACATCAATGATTAAATTTCTTACATCTGTTTATCTTAATTCTGCCTATTTAGGCTTGATATAAGGAGATAAAAATCAGATTTTTAAGCCATTGTTAGAAACAATGATAAAGCCAAACTAAAGTGTCTTTGTACACTGTAGTCTGCTTAATTCTGTTGCTAATATTAATACTCTTATAGACTGGTCTGCAAAAAATTCATGTAAACTAACATGTATTTTCTTGTAGCTACAGTTCAAATTATTAGGAGATAGCTCTGAATATTGGACTGTGTAATTAAAGTTCGTGTGTTTTCATTGTTTTTCTGTAGATAAACATAATTCAGGGCATAGTGGCTGAAATCAACATAAAGACTGGTGAATCTGAATGCCAGTATTACAAAGAGAGACTTATTTATCTTGAAGAAGGCCAAAGGGATTCATTGATTGATAATTCACGTGTTGTGTGTTGTCATGGTGAACTGAAGAACAACAGGGGAGTGGTAAGGAATAAATATTCTGTCATAAATAGCTTTTAAAGATGCCTTCGTTTTGCATGACAGCTAAAAGAACTGGGTGTATATGTACAGAAACATCAACCTCTCATGTATAGGAAGTTGATCAATATTAACTATTATATGTAACACTCATCTTGTTTGTTAGCAGTCAGATATCTGTATATGGAGATAATAAGCTTATATGTCTGTCTGTCTCTTAAGGGGACCTAACAATATCTTGGCTAAACTGTAAATCTGACAAAGTTCAATAAAATTTTCAGGGAAAAAAAGCAAATAAGAAACATATTTCTGGTCTCAGAGACACGATAGTGATGTCTGTAATGACAAAATGTACTGACAAAATGTGCTAACAAATTTTAAATCTGCCAAAGGCTGTGGTTATTAAGAATGTTTTGCTTGATGATTTGTTGAAGTCAAAGTTAATTTATTGACCAGAGAAATTTAGTATTTGATACTGCGAATTCTAGCCTCCTGGAGTCTGCACTATTGATAATTGTCATAAGCTGAGCTTTCCGTTTAAAAAACAAACAAACAAAACCAACAAAAACCCCCCACCAAACATGCAGATTAGTAGAGATATTAATTGAAGAGAAACCAGTCATTCTGAGATTCCTCCCCCCAAGGTTAAATAGAAACAATATGAAATTTTGAACAGACAAACAATGAAAAAACCATCTTTTTCTCTTTAACTGAGCTTATGAAAGTTTAATTAAAAAACCTTAACAAACAAAATAAGCAGGATTCTAAATGCATTTTTCAGCATTGGGAGAGCTTCTATGTAGCATGTTTATGCCTACAACAGAAGAATCATGTGTTACCATACAACTGAGATGGAAAGATGAAAGGGATGCTGTTTTCTGGTTCACCTGATAAAAATCAGGCAGGTAGTTAATGTGTAGCAAACTAGTAGGCAGAAACTGGCAATTTCAATCTTTCTGGTGAACTTTATTTATTCCATCCATACTATCCCTGCCTTTCTTTGGTAGCGTAACATTAAGTATACAATTAATTATTTTCAAATTATGAACAGTATTTAAAATTCCCCAGCATTTTTGGGAGGTTTCCATGCTGATGTATTACTTGAATACAATTGATAGTGTGGGATATTTTTATGTTTGTGCATTTTTTTAATTTGGGGTGAAAATCAGATCATTTATATTTTAATGTTATCAGGTTCCTTTTCACACCTGCTATTACGGAGTATTAGCTTTTGCAGCAAATAAGAGATCTTGCATTGAAAGGAGTTTCATATGACTTCCATTAAAATCAGCCGTAATAAAGCTTTAAATTATGAAGAATCGGCAACATTTTGTGGATGATAGTTTGAAAATTGAGTTTCAAAATAAACAAGGTATTTTTGCTGCACATTTAGAATATTTAAAAAAACCCAACAAAACCAAGCCCCAACCCTACTTAACAAGCAAACATCCATACCTGTCTGTACCTCAAATGTTTGATCTCATACATTTTTGCTTTCATATTTCACTCATATGAGAAGGTACCCATTTGTTGAACATGCAAACTGAAACACACAATGGATAGATTCTTTACCAGACTCTGCATAGTCGCTGTTAACGCAAAAGACGGACAGCACTGTGGCATAAGGAACAAACAAAAAGTTTAGGTGTGTGTCCTGCAAAGACTTAGTGAGGCACAAGTGGAAGAAAATTGGACTATTCATGGATATAAAATGAAGCATCTGTCATGGAGAAACATAACTAAGATGGATTTTTTCAATATTAGAAGACTGCCAAGATATATAATTACCTCTTCCATTGTAGTTTTCTGAAAACACGAGCTACTGGAAGATGGGACAGTGAGCTAAATGGATCTATCTTGTGTTAAAACTGCAAATAATTCATCTATTTAGCTTTAGAGTCAAAGAACAGTTACTTGTGACTGAGAAGAAAATTTTGGCAGTGAAAAACAAAAAAATTATTTTCAGTGAATGATACCAAGTGAAATAAATTTAAAATTTCAGTTTTTTTATTATTGGAAGCCACTGGAGATTGTAAAATGTGAGGAGTAACATAATTTAAAGATGATAACAGGTGACTTGTGCCACCTAGGAGCAAAAGTAATTTTCTGAGCTTCAAAGAGCTGTGGTGAAGCTGATTGTGAGCAGCACGTGAATTGTAAAAAGATTGCTCGTAACTGTTCATTGAAAATATTCAGATGAATAAGATTGTCTGTTTCTTAGTAACACGGGCGGGAGAGAAAAGTTTAAGTGGGTGTCAGAAAGAAGAATGCGTATAAACATGCTGCTGTAGAGACAGCTTTGAAATGTCATGCACATTTCAAGGCCTCAACACAAAAAGATTAATTAGGATCATGACATAAGAAACTTAGAAGAGGACAGGAAAATAATTTTAGAAGTTTTTTAATTGTTGTATTTATGTACTCACATACTATTGTGCCATAAGACTTTTAAATAGTGGGAAGAGAGAAATCCTTATTTTAACTGTTGAAAACACAAGGTTATAACATAGAAGAGTTTAAATAAATTTGGTTTAATGATGTTCTAAATAAGGAATAATGCTTTATTATTTATTAATCTTTAACAGAAACTGCATGTCTTCCTCTTTGAAGAAGTGTTGGTGATTACTCGAGCTATCACCCATAATGAACAGCTCTGCTACCAGCTGTATCGGCAGCCAATTCCGGTGAGGGAGCTTGTGCTAGAAGACTTGCAAGATGGAGAGGTGCGATTGGGTGGATCCATACGTGGTGCATTCAGCAACAATGAGAGAAGTATGACTACACCTTTTTTTATTTGCTCAGATAGGACCATTATAACCTTAAGACAATGAGACATCAGAATGTTTTCTCTAAAATTCACATTATCTATATCCATCATCTTGATTTTTATTTCAAACAGGTTTATTATGTTGTAACTTGCCTCGTTTAGATTGTTTCTCAAGTTCACTATATTGATAGTGGGATTTCTCCACACAACTGCTTCTGTACTGAATTGAGAAGGGGAGAATATGTAGAATGTACTGGCAAAACCACAAAATTGTAAGCAAGTGTGTTTTGAAGCCTTAAGCTTTAGCTTTTGTGACTTTCCTTGTATTATGGAGGCAGATTGCTATTCCATAACTGAGTCTTTCAGCTGACAGATAAGTAATGCAGTGCTCAGTGTTAAGACTGCATCTATTCGTGGTGATGTCAAGAGGTAAGAGTTAATGTCCTTCTAATTAAGCATATCATAAAGATGCTTGTTTCTGTTAGAAGGGTCCTTTGAAGCACACTTCTCTTGCGAAAACTTTGAGGGTTTTTTGTATGTATTCGCTTTATTAGTGAAGTGAATGGAAGAGAAGAGGCAATCCCCGGCGGACAGAAGGCACAGTATTCAATGAAGGTTCTAGAAATCTGCTTTGCAGAGAATTAGGAGGAAAGGCATTGAAGTGTGGAAGGCTTAATCCTGCTGATTCACTTAAATCTTTATGGCTGGCTCATGCGTGGCAGAACCAAAATTGCTTAAACCAGCAATAAGAAATTATTAGAAGTGCTTGTGGTGTTCTGTGCTCTTGCCCCACAAAACGAGGAGATACCCAGACTCTTCTCTCTGGTCTGACATGGTACTGGCAGGAAAACACCTTACGTCAAAGACTTTGCATATTCTGTTATTTATATATAATCTTTGATTATAAAATCCATTCAGCCAAAGCGTTAAGGGTTTTGATATGTATTGTTTCTTTCAGTCAAGAACTTCTTCAGAGTCAGCTTCAAAAATGGATCTCAAAGCCAGACTCACTCACTCCAAGCCAATGACTCCTTCAACAAACAACAGTGGCTTAACTGTATCCGCCAGGCCAAGGAAAAAGTTACCTGTGCAGGCAAAGCTGGCGTGCTGAACTCGGAAGCACATTTTCTTTTGTCACCAAATGGAAGCAGAGTACCCCAAGGAGAAACCACACTTGAGCAAATGGACCAATCAGACTGTGAGTCAGACTGTAGTATGGACACCAGCGAGATCAGCATTGACTGTGAACATATGGAACAGACAAACTCTTGTGAAAATGAAAAGCAAATAGAAACCACTGTTTGACAAAAACTTACAGTTCATGGAAGAAAATCTGTCTCTTACCTGTACAGTATTTGCATTCCACACATGGAAACATTTGGAGAAGCACTTTTAAAATATTTTTTGTGACAATGTCAATGCAGTCTTTCTTGTATTTGTACCTATGAGTGTAGTACTGTAACTGCCCATCTGTATAAGCTGGAATCTCTTGCAACTCATGTCCTGTGATTATATTCCATAAACATCTAAGGTGGATGAAAGAGGTACTTGACCAGTCCTGCTGTAAACAAAATCTCTAAACTACTGTTTATATGTGCATTACATAAAGAATCTTTTCATAATTTTTAAAGTACTTTATTGGCCCTGTCATGGGGCAGCTGAAGATGTGGACTTAATATGGAGTTTCAGGATGGGGGATCAAGAGCGTAAGTTTTCATAAAGACACGGAAGGAAAAAAGTTTCTTGGAAAAAAAAGAAAAACATCTTGTAGTAACCTATCTGAACTCTTGCGGTGTTAAATCAACAAGAACTATAAACAACGGGCCATGTAACCAGGAACCTTTTGGGGATTAATTTTTCAAAATGAAGCACTGTCCTAAGATCCAGCAACCAAACTTATTAAAATCTCATCAGTTTAAGTGGTGAGCATAGTCCTGTGGTTTATTTAGCTAAGCATGTAATGCTAAAAATAATCAACTGGGGAAAACCAAACAAAACCAACAAAAACCAAACCCAACCAAACCTCTACAGCCAGCACTGAATTAAATGAAATGCTGAGAATACTGGGTATTTGTAAATAAGCTGGTAGTTTGCTTTCAGTGCCACATATATATATATATATATATAAAATCCCAAACAGGATCTAAGAATGGAAAAAAGCTTTTGCTTGTGAATAGGCCCTCTTCAGCATTTTGCACTCCACTGACCTCCACTGTTTGTTTTAAACACCACTAAACTAATGTTAAAACATTTAATTTTCTGTAAATGTCCGTTTACAATTACATGTAGTTGGGTTTTAAACTAAGTGACAATTTTATATAAATGGTGCTCTACAAATACCCTATGGGATTATGTAGAGAAAGTTTAAACAAAAATGGAGTTGCTTTTCCTTTAGGATGTATTACATCCTTTGTAGTTTTCTCAAGTTTTGTTTTAAAAGTTTTTGTTGCATTTAATCTCATGCTGTAATTGGAAATGCTACTGTGTTTTCTGGTGGCTGATTTAATCTACTCATTATGATGAGAAGCAGATAAGTCACTTAAATGCAGTCTAAACCACTTCAAATCCTGTTACTTTTTCAGGAATCCCTGGGTAATATTTTATTTCTTAGTATAAGAAATAGTGCCAAGCTCTGAAAGTGATATATTAATGAAATTAAATGATCCTTGATATTACACAAGATAACCTGTGCAAAGTACTTGTACCAACAAAAGTAGAAAAAATGCTAAGTTACTGCCAAAAACGTTTTTCTTGTGTTCTGCAAGTTTACAGAAAATAGTAAATGTCAAGTATCTTGCATATATATATGCTGATGCGCATTACAGAAATCAGTGTGACAAGATGATAAACAATATAAAACAAGGTATTTTTATTTTTTAAAAAAAAAGTCATTTTTACCCTATAGAACATATTTCTGTATTTATAGTTTTTAAAAAAAGTAAATTTTCTTTTTTGTTTCAGGCTTTGTAATTTATTTCAACTGCTTCATTTTTAAAGTTGAATGAGAGAAAGGAAAAATTTGCAGAAGAAAAGGCATAGGAAAGCATACTAGATGATGAACCACTTTCATAAAACCTGTTCAACAAAACGTTTAAAAAGAGTGAAAAGCATGTAAAGTGTTCAGATAGAGAAGAAAGAATGAATGTGTGTATTGACTTTTTTTTTTAATAATAGCCTTAAACTTTTCTGGAAGCATTTCAAATAAATTACGTTACACCATGTTGATTTTTATTTTGTTTGGTGGTTTCTGTGAGACGACTACGAAAATATTTCAGTGGTGCACACAGTAAGCCTTAACATCTGTGACCAACTCTTATATTTGGTTCTCGTGGAAGTGTTGCATATTTGGATTTAATTTGCAAGATACAAAACAGTAATGAAGAAACAAGTCACTGCACTCAATTCAGCACATTCCCCAAAGTTTTATATTATGTAATGAATTTAGTAAGTAGGTGGAACAAAAAACTAATATCCTGACATCAGTTTCTCTCTCCTGATTCCTTGTGGGGCACGTTTCTACCAAATAATATTACCAAAAAACGAGATTATGAATTCCGGGGCATGTAAAAAGCCACCAACCAGCCAGCGAATCTCTGATTCATTTACATTTGTGTACTATCATTTAGCATCATGTTTGACATACTGTACTGCAAGTGTTCCAGTTTTGCTTTGTAGTTGACATGCACTTAGCAACTTACTTGATGTAATAAAGCTTAATGATGTTGTTTTCAAATCATCTTGAGGAATAAGAGAATCCTATTATCATTCTGGACTTGGTTAGCTTGTTTGGCTTCTAGCACTTTTAAAATGCCACTGGTTTTGAAAGAATGACTTTAGATTGGGGGGGAAGGGGGGCATGGACAACAAAATGTACCAAAAAGGATGAGTAAAATGTAAAATGCTGAATGCAAAGAAAAGAGGAAACATAAGTAAGTATGTCAAAGTGATAATCATGATTAGTGATCCAGGTGTCAGCAGAACAGTCTGAGAAGTGCAGCAGTGAACTGGCACGCATACTGCAGCCATACAGCACGTGTAGGCCACTGCATGGTTCTTAAGCAGAAAATTGCTTCTGATTTCTCAGGTCACCCACCATTGCATGTATAGTGCTTCCAGTAATGAGATAATTCAAAGCTGTGTAATCTTCATATTGGATCTCTGAGGGATCTTAGAGCACTCACATCTCAGATGGAAGAATAGTGCCATGGCAAGAAGGTGAACGAGAACAGGTGGAGTGCATAAAAAAAAAAGGCAAGGGGCAGTGAAGAGCCTGAGGTGTCAAGGGCTTCTGAGATCATCATGAGGGTATGGCAAAATAAGGAGAGGACTGCGGATGCTGGATGAGTTCCAGGTCCTCTAAATCTGAGGTATGAGTACTCTGGATCTAGTGATCTGGGAGAAGAGCGAGCAATGAAGCATCTTGCTCTCAAGAGTAGGAAGTCTGGTGTGACACTTTCAGACCTTTTTGACAAATCTTACCAAGTTGTTCACAAATATTCCCAGGAAGAGCAGACAGTCAGTGTAGTCTTGGCTTGTGGAAAGATCTGATGAACCAGAAGTAATAAAGGTAAAAACATAGATTATCTTGACTGACAAAGAGAGGTAAGCAAAGAGAACACCCTTGAAGTCTTTGAAACATATGGGTCCTCCGAGACTACAGAAGGAAATTTAACTCTGTGGTCTTTGGTTCCCTAGATTTGGTCTGCAGCACTGAAAAGAACAACACAAGGATGAAAACCTGTCTTCTGGAACACAAAGGTCTGCTAGGAGACAGCAGGAGCACTTAATTTAAACTCTGTGAAGCTCAGTACCAGGTAATCAGTTGCTGAAATCTGGGTAATAGATAGGCCCAAAGTTGAACTCCAAGGTAGACAAGGTATTTCTCAGTGGTGACTTCTATTCAGCATGACCCACCTGAACCAGGGAAACTGCCTTAGGAATACCTCTGCAATAGTGAGAAGCAGGTTTCTTGAAGCATCACAGAAATTTCTAGAGTTTGAAAGATACATCAGAACATTTAGACATCAGTTTAATTAACTGCTGTTTTCAAAAAAGTTGATGTTTTATGGTGACAGTGTCTGGCACTTAGATCCTGGGAATCAAGACTATCTGCGAAAAGAGCGAGAAACTGAGTTCTATGCATATGGAAGAACGTTTGTTTCCTTTGAATATGGGGTTCCAGTTCCAGAATGGACAGTTGTCCCTTATTTAATGCATACTCATGAATACTGATTTTAAAATACTGTAGTCTGTTCTACAGGTTGATGCTGCCATCTACTGGAAATAATTGTGTATTTTTAGAGCTGATTTGATTGCTTTAAATTTTAACTGTTTTAAGATTTTAAATGTATTAGTAACTATAAAATGAAAGTCAGTATTTTAAAAAATACATCTTTTCAGACTTTTACCTGTGGATCACAAATTGGTTAGAGAAAAAAAAGTACTAGGTGGATTTCTGCTACTAATCCCTGGCTTTACAGAGGCAAGTTGAGAATACTTCCCAGTTTGTCTCACCTTTTACTATCATATGCATATTTTCTCCATGGCTGGTAAACGATACTTAACCTCTTTTCAAGTGTGTAAATTAGGTTTTGTCTCTGAATTTTCTGAAGGTGCCTCTGTTTGCATGGTCTACAAAGACAGTTTAATTGTACAGTTCTCCTCTCTTTGATCTCCTGGCACCTAAAATTTAGTCAGTATGAATACCCTTGCTCAAAATTAGCACTTAAAACATTTGAAGAAATGAGATTTGGTTTGCATCACTGGAGTAATTTGTGGAAAGTAAACCAGTAATTTCTAGTTATTTAACTTAAAATGTAACAATATGCTCAGACAAAACAATATTTTGTATTTCTAAATTTGCTTTCATAAAAGAATACCAAGGTAATGTCTGGAGCAAGCACCCATGTTTGTTCCTTGAGCAAGGGGCCTTATGCAACCCTCCCTTATAAATGTCTTTTATTTTGTAGCTATTAATCTGATCTAAATCCGTATTACTAATGTATTACATATAATCTGATTTCAGATTCAAAGGGATCTGCAGCTGCTTTGTACTTGGGTGGGAAACCACTTGGAGCAAGCCAGGGAGTCGTGGTTGAATGCTTGGCAAATACCAGAAACCACAGAAACCAGAAACTAGAAAGACAATAAGGTGACAGATTTTATAACTTTTTTTACTTCAGAGTATTCAACTGATCTCTTCCTGTAATTTTTCACTGAACTTTTGTTTTGTGAATGGGGATTCTTGCCACCTGTGTTATTGATGTAAGGATATTTAAGATTCATGGTGGCACAGTGATCCAGAATTGTTACATCATTTATCAAGTAGTACTTAGTAATTTTTGTGATGATCTCTCCCAGTCTTATGTTAATTAATACATGAAAGAATTTTGTACAACTGCAAAGATGTGTGTTTTTAAAGCAAGTGGTACATTAGGAAAACATGTTTGTTTGTTGTTTGGTAAATGAGGAAGACTCCTTCATACATTTGTTTTGATACATGCTTACGATGTTTATATTTCTCAATATTGAACATGTCTAAATACATTGTAAATATATGCTTTAGCATATTTTCCAGTATTTGTTGTGAGAGAAAGTAGTAAGCATAATTCGCACAGTTACAGGGTAATTTTAGTAGACAGTAGTTTCCCCACCCTGTTGCTATTTTTTGTAGTTGTTTCTTTAATGCTTGTTGAATTTATTGGAAGGGCTCTATAGTAGATCCATACAAAATGGCTCCATTCCAGAATTACTGGAATACAGTGAAGTTATGCAATTTAGACTCAATGTTTCTTTTGACGTCTTTGCAATCTTACTGTCATAAGGTTATTTGCTGTCTGTGAACACGATATCAACAGAGCTATGATAATTCAAACAAACAAGGAAATAAATGACATGTATATATACATATAAGTATGCTAAAATTATGTTTGCCTAAATTAAAAAAATCATATACACTTACGTAATGGCTACTGGAGGACCTAATTTTTTTTGAAAATTCTTTCAACCCTGCCCAAAAGCATAGATACATTTTTCAGTAATTCTTTTGGAGAGAGAATAGACCATACGGTTGGAAGGACCTACATTAAATAAATGTGAACCTGTTTCTGGAAGAAATTTGCCTTACCTAACATTAAAACACCAGTTAAAGAAATCCCACAGTGTCCCCAAAGAATTTCTTCCTGTACTTAACTTCTATTGCCAGACAGTTTTTCCTAACAATTAACCTAAATCTCCTCTGACAGAACTTAAACCTCATCCCAGTCACCAAGGACGCAGACAATGTTTCCTCCTCTGCAACAACATTTTCCGTATTTGATAACTGCTTTTATTTATCCTTTCCCTTCTAGACAAAACACCACCATTTTCCAGTCTTTTCTATGATGGTTTAGATTCATGCAGCACAAAACAATCATTAGATATATTCCCAGAAGTTACAGCAAAGAAAAGAGTATGTGTGAAATGGAGAGTGAGGACACCAACTTAGCTGTGTAGTATTACTGCTCATTTGTGAATGCAGGCAAGCCAGATATGATCAAATCCAAACACTGATTAACTGAACTAGTTGTATATTGAAGACGTACACAGCCTGGAAGTGATTTTAACAGCTTTGCCAATTCAAGCTTACCAAAACAGGTTGACATGTTTGGAGATGTAGAATGGATCAACACAGATTTAAATGACACTAGAGGGTATTTCCATTTTTTTTCTGTACATGGAAATTCTATTTGAATGAGGTAAAGCACAGAAATGATAATATATCAATTCATCTGTAATATTCTCTTTACCACCACTGAATCTTTGTTAGAGGCAGGACATCAAATTCTCAGGGAGACAGTATTAATTTATCCATAGGTTGAACATTGCATTTGTGGGTTTTATTACCTCTGGATAATTGAACACCATGTTTCTGCAATTAGATAAATGTTTCGTGTTATGTTTCTGTAATTTATGTAAATTATAGTTATAGATACTAATTACCCTATTTAAACTTGGCTGGCTCCATGTTGTGCTTTAACCCCAGCTGGCAGCTCAGTCCAATGCAGCCACTCGCTTACTCCTCCCCAGGGGGATGTGGGAGAGGATTGGAAGGGTAAAAGTGAGAAAACTCATGGGTTGAGATAAAGACAGCTTAATAGGTAGAGCAAAAGCTGAGCACACAAGCAAACAAAGCAAGGAATTCATTCCCTGCTTCCCATGGGCAGGCAGGCATTCAGCCATCCCCAGGAAAGCAGGGCTCCATCACGCATAATGGTGACTTGGGAAGACAAACGCTATCAGTTTGAACGTCCCCCCCTTCCAATTCTTCCCCACAGCTTTTATTGCTGAGCATGACATCATATGGTGTGGGATATCCCTGGGGTCAGCTGTCCCCTTGTGCTCCCCTCCCCCCCAGCCTCCTTGCTGGTGGGGTGGGGTGAGGAGCAGCAAAGGCCTTGGCTCTGTGTCAGCCCTGCTCGGCAGCAACGAAACCCTCCCTGGGTTGCTGTTTCCACCAGAAATCCAAAACCTAGCCCCATGCTAGCCACTGTGAAGAAAATTAATTCTATCCCAGCCAAAACTGGCACGCTCACTAAAGACTTCTAAGAAGAAACTAATAATTATTAGCTTATCTTCTTTCAACACACTGGAGGCCACCATTAGTGCCAGACCATTTGTGAGTTGGTAGGTTACTTATATTTTCTGACTTACGGGTAATCTAAGAAGAGATCAATACAATAAAATGGCTAGGTTAAAATACTTGTTTCTTGCATAGGAAAAACTTTGCATTTAAGATTGGTAGCTGCTTTTGAGATGGTGATACAAATAGCTGCAGTTATCAGGATTTAAGATAATTTGTATAAGTAACTAATGGAGATATGTGTTTGTTCAACATCTACACTAGTATACTTTTAACAAAGAAAACAAATTGAGGATTACTTGTAAAACTAAACAGTCAGCGTTCGTATTTCCTAGGCGCTGCACGAATGGGTTATTTTCAGCAGGCACTTTTCAATTTAGTGCATTCCTCAGAGCTGCCAAAGAAAGGTCTTTGCTATCCATAATAAAAGAGCTAAAGTTCACCATTATATTTTGAATGTGAAATATCACTGTGGCTTTACTCTGAGTTATGCAGCAACTGCACTTGTGACTGCTGATAATTTACACAGCAAAGAGTTCAGCCTCACACCTGAGGTAAGTAACTTGGCAATGAATCTGAATTCACAACTCAGGTAAGCACACAGGAGATTCAATAAACTCTGTAGGTGAGTTTTCATTAGACAACACTGTTTGCAGTTTCTACAACTGAAATTATAGATCTATGATTTCAAACCCATGAATTACCTTGCCAATTTAGGGAAGTATTGGATTGAGCATGCGCAGTAGATTTGATGATGATGAGCAGAGAAGCTGTAACATTTTACTCTCTCACCATGGCAAGAAGCTACCTGACCTGCTGAGATAGAAAGTGATAGGCACTATGGGTTTTTAAAATTAGGCAATTAACCATTTTAATGCTCTGTGATGATCTTCACTTTGCTCCCTATCAATAATTGCATCAAATCATTCGCTGAGTTGGGTTTTACGTATTCACACCCTTCTTTTACCAGAAGTTATAAGCCTTGCAGGAGGGATGGCAGAAGTGAATAAATAACGTCCTGAGTCTACACTGGCCTCCAGTGCAGGTGTAGGATGGACAACATGAGGTAGCGACACCTCAAGTACTGCAGAGGAATCCAACAAAGCTCATCTGTGAATACCTAACAACTGTGTAGATGTGATAGAATTTCATTATTTATTGTTTTGAAATACCAGTTATTGGCATTATATTTAAAGCCTTGATTTTCCTTAAAAGCTGATTTACATCCATGATCACAAGGATTAAATGCATTCTCATTATTCTTTTAATTACAGAATATAGAACAGACTGAACAATGATCTTGTGACAGAGAAGTAATTTAAATTAGCACCTTTCCACGTTTTGCTATATCACACTTAGGTCCATAAATACAGCATTATGTTTTCTTTGTAGGTAAACAAAACTTGTAAGAGCTTTGCATTACTATTCAGCTCTGGCACTGGAGAAAAAATGTGTTGCACATAACCATCCCAGCATACTCCCTCTTTAGTTTCCTTAGCAAATCTAAGCTGATCCTGACTTAGTGTCAATAGCAGCAAAGCCATTTATAGCATTTGGTTTCATTGCATTTGAAAAATGGTACTCTTTGTACGTAAATAATGGATTATGTTGCCTTCAGTTAATCTGTAACTCTTTATCCTACTGATGAGACATTAGAGTTGTTTTATTTTTTTAAAAAGGTCAAATAGTTCATTACTTGCACATGCAGTTTTTTCTTGTTGAAACTTGCTTGCAATTTGCAGTTTTACAAGCCATGGAACAGAAATTGCTATTGTTGCTTACATACCCTTACTATAGAATCTGTCTTTTGTCACAGTCCTAGAAGGGCATGTACATGCACTCAATTAAACATATAAAAGAGGATTAAATTCAATGAAATTACATAATTAAACACATAAAAGTCTGCAATAACACACATTTCCTTTGCAGTTTAAGATTCTGTCCCCAAAAGGTGTAACAAACCATATTGTTCATATTTTTAATTGATTCAGTAAGAACTGTATCTTATATTGTCTTTGTACAGAGATGTCATTACTGTTTTAACTGGAATTAGTCCTTACACTAAAGCCACATTAGTGTAAGGACGGAAAAAATTTGTAATTTGTGTTCGTAACCCCCCCCACTAAAGGGAAGATGTGGGGAGGGAGGAAAGGTTGTTTGGCGCTGTTCTAATTCATCATGAGATTATCTAAGAATTGAAGTATTTTAAAGCTTTTGCCTGTCCTTCACAGCTAGTATTTTTTTTTTCTTCAAAGGGGAAATGTTGTCATTTTGACCAATGTCTTGAACAACTTTAAATCTGAGATGAAGAAGTAAGAGCTGGCACTCTTATTGTGCAGCTGCTTTTTGTTCTTGGGAGTTTCTGGAGAAGACTTTGTAAGTAGCTCGGCTGTTTGTTTTGTTTTGTTTTGACAACGGAACGTGACCTATGCAGCTGGATCTTTATCCTGCAAGATGCTGATGGCGAAGCGTTACTTGACCCGAGTATTGCCGAGGGGTTCGTGCCCGGGCGTGCCCAGCGCGCTTTCAGCCCAGTGTGCCCGTCGCTGCCTCGCATGAGCGCCGCGCCGCCTGCTCGCTGGAGATCGAAGCATGAAGTGAAATGCCCGTCCCCCCTTCCCCCGCGGCACGGCCTGCGTGCTGCACCCGCTCTTGCCGCATGCCGGCGGAACGGGAACGTGGGCCCAGCCCTCCCCTCGGCCCCGCCGGAACCTCGCCTCGGGCCTCTTTCCACAGACGGAGGAAGGAGCCTGCGGTTCTCCGCGCCCACACCGCTGGGAAGCGGGAAACGAGCGAGCTGCCTCTTCCGCCCCATCCTGGCAGACTGCGGGTGGAGGGACCTTTCTCAGACGCCCCCGACTGCCCAGGGCCTGGCCCGGCCGGCGGCGACGGGGGCCGCCACTGTTTTAAACGCAGCTCCGCAGCCGGAGCTTCCGGCCGCCACTCGCTCCCCGCCGCGCCGCGGAGGCGGTTGTGGCGGCGCCGGTTGTGGCGGCGCCCCCAGCACTGGGAGGCGAGCGCCTGCCCTCTATTTATAACCTGTGCCGCGAACGGATTGGCTAAGGCGGGCGGGCACCGCACCCGCCCCCTTTCTGTGAGAGCTGCCGCCATGTTAGAGAGCGGGGAGGGGGCGGCCGGGCTGCTATAAAGCTAGCGGACGGAGGGGGAGTAATAGCGGTAGCAGGCGGTGCATGGCACTGGGGAAGGGGTAGTTTGGTGAGGGAGGAAGAGAAGGCGCGGGCTATCGTGCTCGCTTCTCGGCGACAGGAGTGAAAGGCGGATGCCGTGATCCCCCGTGGTGGCGAGATGGAGCCGGAGCAGCATCAGCGGACGGAGAAGACCAGCGCGGGCCTCCTCGGGGTGGAGAGTAATAGAGCAGGAGCCGCTGAGGACACCACACAAAATGGCGGACGCTCTGAGAGCAGTAGCACTGGGGAGGCGCTGCTGGTGGCTGCTGTTGCTGCAGAGGACAAGGTCCCCCCAAACCTCAGCATCACTAGCAGCAGCCAGCGCAGGAGCAGCATCTCAACGGCAAATGAACAACAGCAGCAGCCGCCCAGCGGTGTGTTGGGGGGGCCTCCCCCTCTCCCTAAGCCCCCAGAAGACCTGCCTGTTAGGAGGAACTTTCAGATCCCCAGGAAGAGCAGAGAAAAGAAAGGTTGTTCCTTCCCTTTCCCTCCCTTCTCTCCCTCACTTTCCTCTTCATCTTATTCATTAGGCAGGCTCTTTGTGCACCTCACACAACTGCATGCAAAATCCTGCGGGTGTGGAGGAGGTTATGGCATGGCTCGGACTAGCGAGGCTGCTGGGGGTAAGATTTTTAGTGTCAGAGAGGCTTTTACATTCTTTTGTCTCCCTACCCCTCCCTCTTTTCTCTTTCGTTTTTATTTTGTCACAAGGAGGAAAAAACGCCAAAACTCTGCTTGAATTTCAGACCGTTGCTTTAAGAGGATGGAAAAGCTGGATGTTATCAGGGTGGGCTTAAGTGTTGATCCTGGCTCTGCTTCTGGAGATGCAATCGCATGCAGAGAAGATGGTTCTCTGGGACATGGACATGCAGAGAAGACTGTTCGCTTTTCTCTTTCCCCCTGACATCCTGTCTGCAGGAGAGGGGTGTAATCCTGTTTAGGGTAGATGAGCAAACACTGATCAGAGTTGTTCTTCCTTGATCATACACAGAAGATTGTTCTTATCTAGTGAAAGTTCTGTACTTTGCAGGAAGGAAGCGAGCATCCCACGTTCACGTGCCTCACCTTGGAAGTGTTCCTCTTCCAGGTGTCCAGGGTTTGCTTTTTGGTTCTCAAGTAACTCTTCCTTTAAAAGCCTATGGTATTTCTTACTTTTCGTGAGATTCCATTGGCTTCTGCTTATCTTTGATTTTGTTAAGTGAAGACATGTCTTATTCCCATCCTGAAACTTATCTTAGTTCTTGACCTTTTGCAATGTGGGGTCAGTAACTTAGTACGTATCACAAAAATACCTGTTCGCATAGGCTTCTAGTTCTTCAGAGAAGAGTCTAACATCTAACTTCTTGAAATGCTTTCTTCTGTAAGGAAGAGATTAAGGTAGGTTTATTTCATTATCCAGTCCTTCCCTTTCCCTCCTTCCATTTTTGGCAGTAATGTCCCCTTTTTCCTTTTCTTGCTTTTCTTTACTATTGCTGCCCCCCCCAAGGGGGGAATGCAAGTCTGACAGAGTCATTGTAAAAAGGACTGGGTTGATTTGGAGGAAAAAAAGTCTCTTATTATTCATCTAACAGAAAAATGTCTGGATAAAACGTGGGGCATCTTGCACTTCCATATGTCAGACCCAAGTGCGGTTACATTTGAATACCTCTAAAGATATCTCAGAAATTTGTAGTGCTTAACCACAGACATTTGAAGTTCTGCTCTAGCATTTGGTTCCAATGTGAATGAAAACCTGCAAAATAGCTTTTTGTGTCATCTAATTTGTCAATTGCCAATGCAGAACCACGTCCTACAATGTGTAAAAAGTTTTAGAATATGTAGTTCAAACATCAGGCTTCTGTGGCTTCTAGGGTAGAAGGGGAAGCCATTCTTACCCTACTTCTAAAATTTACTTGTTGAGGTCATCTGATCCATTTGTAAGGGCTTACTTTTTAGTGTACCTGTCTGGGTTTTGGGTTTTTTTTCTTGTTTCTTTTCAGCTTACAGAATGCTTCCTGGACATTTTAATCATACTTGCAACTTAGGGTTTCCAAAATTCTTAAACCAGACCTTTTTCCATTTTATCCATGATGCTTGCGATCTTACAGTTGCTTATGGTTGCTGATTCTTGGTCTTAAGACCATGTGATGAGAGAGCGTGTTGCAGGCAAGACTAGCAAAAGTAGCATAAAAAACTGCCAACATGATCTATGAGGACAACCAAATTGCTATTGGAATTGATAATGACATTTGAGAAATGATGCAATTAAACCAGTTCTGAAGCTAAACAAGAAGATTAGCAGCGCGTTGATCATGCGACATTGTAGTGGCATATGCTTACAACATGCTTAGTGCCAGTGTTCAAATACATCTGGTTAAATTACGAAATAATCAGAATGTCCTCTGTCCCTCTCAAAAGAGCTCCCTTAGCTAGATTCTAAATTCCAGCATGAAACAATACACACGGAAGCTTCCTCCATCCGTTGTCCTTGTTTTGCTTTTTAAACCTCCATTTTATTGCTGGACATACCATCCTGAGAGATACCTGCTATCTTGATTATGTCACATACAAATATAAAATCTGTACAGGATGACTGTTATTTGGGTGGGTTTTTTTCTTTTTTTGGTGGTTTGTTTTTTTAAGCACCAGAATGTGTTTTGGGAACAATTTTTGATTGTGAAGCAATTAAAAACTGAATCTGCTAAACAAAAATGCAAGGGGAAAATCCTAGAACACTTAGAATTCAGCTGCTTATTTAGCCTTTCTGGATTATCTCCACCTCTATTTGGAGGCTAACGAGGGACTGAAAGTCTACGGAAAGAACCTTGTTAATGTGGAGAAACACATCTGGAGGAAACACGCTTCTTAAAACCGTGGTTAGTTGTCACAGAGAATCTTTCTTCTGACCTACCTTTTATTTTTTTTTTCCTAGTGGAAAAATTTGGGGAACCAAACTAAAGTTGGCTGTGAGATTTTTTTTTTTTTTTTTTTTTTTTTTTTTTTTTTTAAATGTGAGCGTGCATTTGTTTTCCTACTTAAAACTGTCTTGAAAGTTTCGGTTTTCTGGGTAGATACAGTTTAGTAAGGGTATTATACTCTCTTGAGTAGCTTACCTCTTTTTCTAATCTTAGTACCATAGCCAGTTGTCATGGTCTCTTTTAAGTTGATTGTCAGATCTTCTCAGGTGTCCAAGTCTGCCTGAAACTTCAAAGGATGAGGAAAAACAAATTTTCAAGATAAAGCACTGGAAGGGCATTTTTTGACTTACTGAACTCTGAGTGGTCCTTGTACCAAAAGGCAACTCCAAAAAACATTTACGTAGCAACCAATGACTTAAGGGGTTGCTTGTTGGTAAAGGTTGGACATTTATTTCTATAGTCGATCAAGTTAACAAACGACTGCTGTTTCTCAGGCGTGAGGGGGGGAAAAAAGGTCTTGCTTTTGTTTATGAAAGTCTTAGCAGTACTTGCTTGGAGGTCTAGGCTGTCCTTTTTCTACTTAATAGTATTGATGTTTCACTTTGCCTTGTCTTTTGTCTTCTAATTTTCTATATCTTTGTTAGAGATAAGTTTCTGCTGTTTTCTCCTTGCTGTTTCTACATGGGGATTTCATTAAGCAATCCTTGATAACTGCTTAGACCTTTTGAGAGCAAAAGGCATTTGAGGCTGAAAAAAAATCACATAAGTATTTTGGTTCATTAGCACCACAGATTTTTGGTCTTGGTCTTAGAAAATGAAGACTTAAAGAAAACGATGCTTCTTGATGGAGTTTTTGTAACAGGAACGCTTATTTGTGAAGAATGCTAGCATTCTGCCAACTTAGCTGATAAGTAATTTACTTATCTTCACTTGAAAGTTAGTTCAGGATTCCTTAAAGAGAATGTCTCTGTCTTCCTCTTCTTCACGTTCTGACTTAAAAACAATAGAAAAAAACCCCAAACAACACAAACCTGCTAATTTCAAACTCAGTTTTCTCAAGTTGAAGCATTAGGCAGCCGTGAAAGAGAAATTTAAAGCCTCTTGGGAATTACATGCAGCTGAACGTCCAGTCTTAATGTCTGTCCCTAGACTAGGTACTATGTTAGCTAATCTTAGTTTCCACCTAAAAATACTTACATATGTTCCAATATACTGGGTAGAAACTAAACAAAACCAGTATTTATTTACCTATTTTTACGTCTGCAGAACAAGCCAGCAAAACGCACAATAATTGACTTGTATCTGCTACAAGGATACTGCAAGTTAGTCCTTACATAAATAACTGTTTAATTTTCATGGGTCCAATAAAGGTACAGCATACCCACATCAGGTTTGTATAGCGAGCCTGAAAAATATGTATGCACACACTACTTGTCTTGGAAGTGCTGTAGGACTGGAGATAAGCTTAATAATTTCATCTTTTGCCTGTGAACATAGGATTTGGTGACTGCTCTAGAAGTTCTTGTTCAGTACTTTTCAGTTTTTTTTCTTGCTTCTGAACTCCTTTGTTAAGTGAGGTTCTGTAATTACCTTAACCTTTTAGAAAATAGCTGCCCTTTAGCACCAATGACAAATTGGAAAGTATTGCCTTGCTAGTTACCTCAGTAGGTGATGTTTCAGGTTTTTAGTAAGAACCTAGAGCCTGCAGTGCCTCAAATTCTGGAAGAACTGCAAAAGTGGATTTGAGCCTGTCACAAAGCATACGATTAGTGTGTTTGAACAGTCATACTGAAACAAGGGAAAAAAAAGCTTATGCTGTGCACTCTTAAACTTTTTGACTGTTGTATATGGTAATTTATCTGAAAGTCAAAGCTAAGTGACTTTTTTTTTTTTTTTTTACTTTATAATGCTCTCCTGCAGTCAGTTTACCAGATTTTTCTTGCTCTATCCATCACTGGGCAACTTAGAAATAGAATGCAATAGATACAAAATTTGCAGGCCGCCCTTGAAGAAGAAATGCTTAGTGGGTGCTGCCTGGTTCTCAAACCAAGTGCGGATTGTCTGCCACTACTGTATATTTAAAGGTATCAGGCAGACAGGATAAAATTTGAGGTTTCTAAATACTCTTCAAAACATTAAGTGGTGTGTTAGTTCTGTAAGGGTTATACATTCAACAAATGTAACTCATGTTCCTTTTTTCTCAGTCAATAGCTGATCATGAAGCCAATCACTCTTAATTTATGCATTAAGTAAACTAAGGCAAGATTATATATGTAGTTAATGTTCTTGTTCACTTTGTATCAAGTGGGAGTGCACATCAAAAGAAATAGAATTTCCTTTACAGTGAAGTTTTTGGATTGTTAAGCATTTTCCTACTAAAAGGTGGATGTAAGATCTTTTTCTTGGACTGATGTGATCAATTAGGTGAAATTAGTCTTGTTCTAATGTTCTGAAATGGAAAAATTGGAATCTCAAAAGTGACTTTTGTGCCCAAATACTTAAAAAATTTCAGTTTTGATCTGTCTTTACTACAAAGGTAGCAACAGCCTTTCTAGTTTCAGTAGTATTGGTGAACTTAGATGATGTTTGGCGTATAAATTTGGTGAAGTACAAGAAAGTATATATATTATTGAGTAATAAGTAATGATAGTAGTAAAACATACTTTCAGTCCTCTGCTAAGAAATTGGAAGAAAAATGCTCAACAGTCTTTAAAAGATATCTAATTTGCTGTATGCCATAATTTAAGGTATTCGGTAGAGCCCTTTGATAAATCTGTTGAGAGCTAATTTTATAGTAGTTTATGAAGGTTCTCCCTAGGTGAAGAGCAGGGGGACTTGCTGTTTTAGGCAACTCTGTCTCAGCTTGCTCGTCAGAACTTTCCACAAAGCAGGCTATGTTTAAACACAAATGGGAACGTAGTTGACAATATTTGAATGAATGACAGTATCTTAGCTAATATAATAATATGCCTCTTCCTAGATTTGCATCTGGGATGTAGGCAAGACATTGTGTATAGTTCGTGGTCATGCTTTCTAGCTAGTTCTGTAGAGTTTCCTACTTGCCTGGACTCAAGATGAAAAAATAGGCTGGGTTTGACATGCAGGGATGGAAGGAGAAGGGGTGGGGTACAGTAATCACTGTTAAGGAAACAGGAAATCTGGGCAAGCAGCTGGTGTTGGTAACTTTCTGCCTTAACTGGTCCCTTTAGGCAAACGGAGCAGGCAATATGTGAAACTCATGCACTACAATGTTAGGGTTTGGTAACTCCTTGTCAGAAAGATCTAAGAGGTGTTTGGAGATAGGAGGTGGGACAGGAGGCGCTTTTCTAGTGTGTGTATTTTCTATAGTGGGCTTGTGTTACATTTGACTAGTAAGTGCACTCTTCAGAACTGGTGCATTCCATCTTAGTAATACTAAGCTGAGAATTTCATTCACTTCCAATTATCTTTCCTCCCATATTGCTGTCAGCCTTTTAAGAATGAAGGCATTGCTACTAATAAGGATGTTATATAAAAATGGTTTCTTAATCACTTTCGTAACTTCCACTTTTTAAAAATGACTCTTCATTGTTGCTGGTGTTGGAATCGTTGCTTTGCTTTAGTTTGTGGATGTGGTATTACATTATAAAGTGTGTGTGTAAATACAGCTTTTACTAGATAACACAAACCAGTTTTCATTTAGAACATATGTTTTATATTGAGGATAATGCAGTAAATATTTTCTGCAAATGAGGAAAAGGTTACTATCTAAGTCTCCTACCATATTATTTAATGAAGTTGGAGATACACTCTAAAGATGTAATTAAATTTAATTGGCTGTTAGAATAATGGCAGATTGTCTTTTTTGTGAGACTAGTACTATTGTAGTTGGTTCCTAACTATTGTAACTTCTAGCAATTTCAGGTGGGGGTGGTTTGGGGTTTTATTTTGGTAGAGAAAAGTAGGCTCTCCTACAAAAAGAGAAAAGCAGTCTCAGAAATGTCTGTTGGGAATACTTTCTGTCTGAACTTTGCAAATACCACAAAAGTACTGCACTTCTTGTGAGTATTTTGGAAGTTATCCCAGGGAGAAAAACACTTGCCATACTGAACTAGTTCAGTTCCCCCAGGAGTATTATTTTCTTACGCATTAGTCTCAAAATCTGCACTTGGATTCTCTGCTGGCCCACTCTCGGGTTGCTCTTCTGATCAGTTTGTCACTTTTGGTACCCAAATACGAATACAGAAGCTTGGGGAGATGAACGCTTTACTGTGTGAAATTAGGCAAAGGTTTGTCCAGGAGGTGAATTTGTACAACAACAAATTAAGGGCTTTCCTTTTAAAGCAGTTATTGTAAGGAGTAAGATCACAAAACATGAACACAGGCACTGTGGGTTTTAGTAATAGGAGCTTACTGGACTTCTCTAAGATAGTACTGAATTTATTCATATTTAGCCTAATCACCATAAGCAAACAAATGTAAAACCCTGTAACTGTTCTAAAGAGTGGCTAGGCTGTGAAACTTGTTGGAAGTTTTTATTAGAACAATTTGTTCCTGGTCCTTAATTAAAAGAGCTAATTAGTTTAATTAAAGTTCTAAAAGTTTAATTATAGTGTGTTGCAATACATATCAGATATTTTCAAAGGGTAAATTTGGATTTCAGGTGCTTCCTTAATTAACTTCTGAGTAATATTTAAAAAAAATATCAAGAAATGTGATTTTTCTTTTTTTTTTTAAGATGTTTTAATTCTAGGCAACTTTATGTTAAACTTTCTAGCCTAAATTGCATATTTTTCAAATATTTTAGGTATTGTGTATTTTAAATTCAATCATGAACCATTTGTCTTTATGCATAAACTGTCACCTGGAAAACTTTGGGATTTTTTTTCAGATGTGTATTGGAGCTTATTATTTTATTTCTTCTCTTTTATAGCACTCTTTCAGCCAGTAGCTGTAGGCTCTCGAGAATTTGAGGATGTTGTGAAGATTCTGCATTCATCTTACTTGGAACCAAATTCAGTGTCCAGTTTTAATTACAAGAGAGCCAGCTTAGTTCATAGTGAACTGTTGGAAAAGGAAGTGAGTATATTTGTGGCTTCTCTTTATGAATAAGGTACAAGTCGACTGAAATTTAATGTTTTTTTCTGACTCTAGAGGCAAAGACCTGGCTATTATTTTCTACTTAGATGCTTGATATTTAATTGCAAACTTGCATCCTCAAAAATGTTAGCAGCTATTTTTCAGGCAAGTTTAATACTACATCGATCTAAAATCTTGCCTGCCAGATACTCAGAAAAGGCTAAAAGAAAAATTGTATTTGGCACCACTTGTCTCTGTGTGGTTTTAGTTTTCAAAAATTTGCTTAATTTTTATGTATTTTTAATAACCTGGAAAGATGTTATAGTGTCTTATTTGAAAGGCCTGATGCTTCCTGTGAAACTTATGATTAAAATATTTTTCTGATACTAAGTTTACATAGTCTCTGTAATGTTGTTTTCCAAGAAGTAGTACTTAAGAGTTGATTACTTGAACTAGTAAATGGAGCAGCTTAAGTTGAAACACTTCTGTTGTACCTTATCTAATGTCTCTTAAATCCAGCCTTGGCTTTCTTTCATAACTGTGAAATAAGTTTTCAGTCTCGGTGCCAAAAAGCTTCACCTGTGGAGTAATAGAATGTATAATTGGTTTGCTATAATTATTTTGCTATATTTAATTTGCTATAAGGTAAACTCTTGAAGCATTTTTTTTTTCTGCTACTATAATACTTACAGTTACAGCTAAGGAGAATTGCAACTGATGAAAACCACCTCAGTAGCAGTGAGGTGCAGCTGCAAAAGTACATTCACAGTGTAAGAGATAATGGTCTGTCTCCTAAAAAGAGAAAAAAGCTTATCTCTGAAATTTCAAAGATTATATAGAAGGCATTTGAACTGGATGCTTCTGGATAGTTATGCTACAAAGATAACACTAAAACATAACTGCACAGGTTTGTTTGAAGAGCATCTCTTCCTTAAAACAACAAAACCACAAAGAAATCTTTGGGCAGGTTAAGCCAATGATATTTCCCATGGGTATAATGTTTTTAAAATTTAATTTTAGCATACTATAGTCTCATTGAAATTATCTTTTGATTATTTTTGTACACTTGGATCTGCTAATGTAGATGGGACCTTAAGACATTGACGCTTGAATGTGATGGCAGTAATCTGTCTACGTGTGTTAAGAACTTTCTGTAATAATAGTTCACAGAAAAACGCAGAGAGCTGAAATTTGATGGTCGCCTAGAAAAAGAGCTTTCTGAAACTTATGCATTTCTGATGGTTGATCGGCCTGAGGTAAGAAAACAAAACTGCTTATAAAATGCTTTCTCTTGTTTTTCAGTTAAGAATTTTTGGGGTTTTTTAAACTGAGTGTTTTCGTTGACACACTAATCTTTAAATTATTTTTGCAAAATTCAGCGCTGGAAAGTATATAAGGGTGGGAAAGATACAGTATTATGTCACCATATTTAAGGTGCTCCATTTACGTGTCTCTCTGTTTTATAAATAAAGGGATAGATTTTCTGGATGGCATGTATGGCATGTGGGTTTTTACTGGTTTTGTGGTTTGGTTTTTTTTTAATTGAAAAGGAATGTCACGTGTTTTTATTGCAGTTGGATTTTGATGTGGGTTTGGGTTTTGGGTTTGATGGGGGTTCTTTGAGTCAAAAAGAGGTTACCTTAAGGAGAAGGTAACCTGTAATATTAGAAAATGGACCTTATCTTCTGTGTCCCTTCTTTGATCATATGTTTTTAGTGAAAGTGATGGAATTTCTGTGCTCCTCCTGCTATTACAGAGCCAAGATTTCTTTCTTAAGTATTCAATCATTTTTCAGGTTTACCTGAAAATTGTGTATTAAAAGCAACTAATGTTCCTAAAGTGTGTTTAAGGGAGGCTGATTTTTTTAAGATACGAGTGAGTGTGTAACCGCTTCATACTGAGTGTTTGACTTGCACAGTTTAACAGTTTATATAGTAATTCAGACTAGTCTTACCTCGGGGGGGTTTGTTTGTACGGGTTTTTTGGGGGATTGTTTTGGGTTGTTTTTTTTTCCAGCTCAATCAAAAGTCTGTAATTGTCGTGTCTTACTGTTTGTTCTGTTCATATTCTGGCTTTCCTGATAGACTTGATTAAAAAAATGTCTGTTCTCTTCAGATCCAAAGCATATGCGAAAAGGGGCTGCAGGTGGGCCACTCCAAAATAACAATTCTTGGCAGCCCTTCCATGGGTAACTATCTTTTGATTATATGTACTGGTATTATTCAATATGAGTTGGCAGTTGTGGTGCAGTTGTGTAAACTTTCTATCACTTATTGCAGGAACATTACAGCTACGTATTTTTAGCAAAGTAGATTGACATCAGAACATTATTTCACAACTCTGTTTTTGACTAGTTCATTTAAATTCCTTTCCCAAAGGGAAGACCTAATTCTCATTTTGGCTTAAGTCAAACCAATATATTGTGTCTTCCCAGTAAAATTCGGAGGCCAAAGAACTAATGCAATTTATGGCTCTGTGCCTATCTGTATTTGTACATATATATATATATATACACACACATACATGTATATGCATTCAGAAATACCTAGTGGAAATGGTAGCTCAGCTTAGTATTGATGTAGTTAGAACTAAAGTTCTTGAATCCACAAATCCAAGAAGAGCATAGATAAATTGGAGGCTTGGAAGAGTCACGAGGTGTTTGAGATTTGAAAGTGCAAGATGCAAAGTTCCTTTTGTAAAGCTTTTCAAATAGAAAACTAAGAAATAATTTTGTCATCCTCTGTAAGAGTAGTGTGATACAGAGGTGCCAGTGTGAATGTTGAAAGCAGAACAGATGGGCAGGGGGAGAACAAACCTACACGAGCACAAAATTTTTTACTGTTTTAGCTGATAAATGTTCAAAGCAGTTAAATACAGACTTGGAATGAGAGGAACCGAAGCAAAATGGATGCTTGTCTGAGTACCTGAGTTCAGTTACAGTTTTTTGATCTGAAGTAGCTAGACCAATGAATGAATGTGTGTGTTTGAGGCCTTCACATCTATGAAATTATGGTTGAAGTGTTGAAAAGCAAGAAATTATTTTACCTTTCTATTTCAGTGTCAATTCACTATTGCAAAACAGTGTATTTTTGTCAACAGTGTGGGATGAAAGATGGCTGAGGATGCCAGTGTTTTCCTGCCTTATTTTTCAATCATACCTTCGCTGCTTATCTCGACATTGTGCCATGGGACATTTTACAGAAGGACCCCAGCTGTTTAAAAACAACAAAAAACCCCACACCTGAAAGCAGTATCTGTATAGCCTACGGGCAGGGCTTGTCCTCTTGGTCACAACACTTTCAGTAATGTGGGCGTCCTTTCAAATTGAGCTTGTGTCTGTATTCTCCTGTGGTGTTTCATGCTGCAGTTGGTGCAAGTAAATTTTAATTCTGTTGTCTTGAAGTGGCAAATCGTGAACATGCCCTTCACACCTTTACTCTGATCATATTCCAAAAAGATTGTTGTACCTTTATTGTTTGGTATACATTGAGCTTTAGTCACGTGTAATGCTTCTTAAACTTCTAATAATGTTTTAACATTCAGCATAATGTGGCTTTTGGTTTTGTTTGTTGGGTTTTTTTTTTATACTCAGGTGTATATATCTCCAGGTATGCTGATTTATTGCAGCCTAATCCTCTAGAAGCTGGAGCAACTGGAGATGTCATTGTTTTTAAAATAATAAAGGTAAATTTATCTTGCTTGGTTTTGAAAGATTATGTTGCTTACTGATAAAATAAAGGTGGTTTTAACCTAACTTACTGAACTTCCATTTACGCAGTTATCTGCTTATAGAGAAACTAGAACCTACCAGGTTTAAAATCCAGTGTTCACACTGAGCTTAAATAAAGCATAGTAAATTTTTATAAAAGGCAAAAATGTCTTGTTTTCCTTGAAAGCGGGAAAATAATGTACTTCTATAAATGGCTTTTTTAATGGCCTGTTTTCATTTCCCTGCTCTTACTTCCTTTCGTACTTGAAGCAATTTGTCAGTTTTCAGGAAAAAGTTATGCTTACAAGTCTTCTGCTTTATTACAGGGAAAAATGAAAAGCATATACGACCACATTGGTATGAAAGCAATGGAATCAACAGTAAAGAGTGCATTAGATCCAACACCAAAGCACGAGTGTCATGTTTCAAAGAATGCAAATAAAGTAACTTCCTTGTTGGCTTATCGAGCCTACGAACTTACTCAGGTAGAGGAAAGTTGAACATGCCTTAACTACTTCTTATATAAGAACTTTATAAACAGGACTTGTGAAATGATGGAGAAAAAATTACTGAAGATACAATAAATACTGAGCATGTCCTGTAAAGCTGCAGTCTAGTATATGTTTAGCAGTAACCCACAGATGCCTGTATTAGAAATTGCAGAACAACATGTCAGCCTCTCCCATTTCCCTTATATATACCTGGACCTGATGGAGAAGATCTCTTTCAGATGAGGATGTAGGTGGAGTAGGAAATAGCTAGGGAATGTACATGGGGACTGGAATGTAGGCCGGGGAGGAGGGGACATGTGGAGTTTGAAGTGTAAAAGTAGAATGGGCTAGTGGGCATTAAATGAGTCTCCTAAAAGAAAAAACACTGGCTAGGAGGGAGCAGCAATTTTCTTTTTCTTTTTTCATTTGTTTCCCTTACCAAATTCTCAGGTTTGGGTATGGTGAGGGAGGAGAGAATGGAGTCAGTTCCAAGCATCACTGTTCCTCCAGCTGTTCCATCTCTGTTACTGCAGTAATCTGTTGCAATCAGATTATTCCATCAAGTCCATAGATTTCAGGATACTTACTTGAAAGCAACTTCTTTTGACTTCCGTAAATCAGTGCTGGGCACTGAATCAGATGGCTAGAAAATGAATGTTTTAATTTCTCATTACAAACTTGCCTTAACATTTTTCTGTAACATTAGAGTTTTGTGACTGAAGATGGACTCCAAAACTCAGCAATATTTACTTTCCTCTGATTTCTTTTTTTTGTTTTTGTTAATTGTCCTATACCTCATCAAGAATATACTTTCAAATAAATGTTGCTAAATTATTTTTTCATTGTTGATTAGCTCCTGAAGTAGTGTCCATCCTGTTGGTGTTTGATAAAGGAGGGAGGAGAAGGTGAAAGAATTACCTTAATTGATTGTGCTATAAAGTGTGTACAAGAACAGCATTTAAAAGCTTCCTTTTGTAGGTATCAGCTTATGAAGAAATAGGCTGTTGGTAAAAGGAACGTAAATGTGATTTATTATAGTAACTTATAACTTCTTTTATATGCCATTTAATGTTTGGCATAATGGGTTTTAAATAAAGGGAGTTTGTTTATTTAAATAATTAATCCTGAGGTATATTTTATAAGCTATTCCTGTGAAACAGAGTATGCCTTTCAGTACCAGACTGTTAGTATATTTGCAAAATACAGTTTACCAGACTTGTAATTTAACATTGTGTTCACTTCATTTTCTAGTACTATTTTTATGAATATGGCTTTGATGAGATAAGGCGAAGACCAAGACATGTTTGTCCTTATGCTGTGGTTTCGTTTACTTACAAAGATGAAATGGTGCAAGTACCAAAATTCTTGCCCCCATCAAGGTAAGCTAGGAAATTAGTTTTGGAAAGATTGCATGCAGCATGAGGAATTCATAGCTCTTGGCAGTGGTTTAGAATTGACTTAGATGAACAGTGCTGAAATGAATGGACACGTCACAGGGACTTAGCATAATAATACTTCTAATGCAAAGCAAGAGGTGACAAAATTGGGTTTCTGCAGCAGGCTGGCCCCTGTAGGAAGCAGTTCTGCTGCTCTTTTCACCTACTTGCCTTCTGCCGAGGTGAAATCCCTGTATAAAGTGTGGTTTTTTTGTTTGTTTCACTGAGGAAATTCACAAGCATAAAAATGCTCACAGCATTATCTTGCTTGGTATTCTAATGTTCTGTGTATTTTGTCACTGAACTCTTCACTGGTTTCATCTTGCTGTTTGTGGAGAGAGTATCTAAATGGGTGGTTGATCACAAATACAGTATGTTACCCATGCTGATAAGAAGGCATCCAGATGTGGGGACTGTACTACGTAGTGCTAAAAATAGTTATCAAGATATCTAAAGTAGCACAAGATGCTGCAGCGATGATAGCTTGAGGTTAGAGAGGAAATATTCAGTGTTGCTATTTTGTTAGATTGATAAAATATCCTTAATGGAAAATTCAGTAGCCAGAAGTTTCTGTCTCAACCTAGTAATTCTGTCTTTTTTTTTGTTTGTTTTTGTTAGATCAAACAGCTTCAACACAGATAGAAGTACAGGTAAGAATGAATTGAAGTAGTAAGAACTTATCTTCTGTTCCTGAATCTGCTGTTTAATGGCACTTCAAATAATATGATCTTCTGTCCTGCTTTTCTTTTGAACCTCATTCAAGGAAAATATTAATATGCATGAAGGTGGTTGACAGTTAAGGTAAGGCAAAAGGATATAATTCCACAGATGTTGGTGTCAAGGGCATGCTTATACAGACAGGTGCAGGAGATTCATCAGTCTCTTTACTTCCATTTCCTTTCAGTCCCACGTAGCAAGTGGTTTCACTTAGTCTTTCTTTCTCCACTTAATTTAGATAAATCTAACTATACATTGTGGAGGGGACAGCTTTGGAATAAAGGCAAACTTTTGTGCCATGTTTCCTTGAAATCAGCAGTGTGTCCTTTCCTTCCATGTAAGCTGTGAGTATTACCGTTTAAAGAGTAAGTTTAAAATATTTCTCTGTTAAAACTCTTTCTAGTAGACTGCTGAATTTTGGATATATTGAGATGAAAATCTAAAATACACTTTGACTACATGCTTTGAATGTGCCAGACTAGACTCCTGAGTCGTGCGTGTTCATGCACGCAACTCTGTCAGCATCATTTTGTTTGTTTTTCCCTTTGAAGTGACACATACTCCTTTGCAGGAATAAACACCACTGGCTCACAAGATAGTCCAAGGAACTGATTTTTAAGAGCGTGTGTTTGATAGTTCTTATTTGGTCAATGAAGGTAGGACTATGGGGGGAAAAAAAAGGTCTTTATTTTTTTTCTTTTCCTCCCTCTCCCAACTCTTCATCTCCAGTCCTGAGAAGCTTGAGGTTGAAAAAGTTGTAAGCATTGATCAACTGAAGAAAAAAATTTCACCAGCATTGTTCTATAAAGAAACTTACCTAGGAGCAAAAGAAGGTAAATAGTTCTAGCTTAATTTTTTTAAATTCAGAATTTTAAAATGTTTTCTGTATTACAATTCTGTTTCTGTTTTTCTTACCTTCTCTTTCTACCCTTGTCTTATTTCAGTGTTGAAGAACGGCATGTACTGTAGCCTTTATGAAGTTGTGGAGAAGTCCCGTTCTGGTAGTCACTTGGAGGGTTTACTTCAAAAGCTAGAGAAAGAGAAACTTGTGAGTGCAACAGATTTGACTATTCCTGTTTTTAAAAATAATTTTACTAACTAGTAATTGATGTGTACTACAAGATCCATGATCTTGCTGGAATTCCCTCGCTGGCATATTTTAAAGTATTGTGTCAGGACACTTCTCTCTACCCATTGTTGGAATTTAGTTTACAGACAGTAAGAGTATTTGTAATGAGCAAATGTCTTTGTTTGAAATGGTATACTTTTCTTTCTTGAAAACAGGTTCTTGTGAAACCACTTCTGGATAGAGGATTTCTTTTTCTTCTTTCTCCTTGGCAAATGAGTTCCCCTTATGGTATGCATACTCTGGGCTTTTTTGGTTTTGAGTTGTTTGGGGGTTTTGTTTTTTTTTTTTTTTAGGGGGTTGGGCTTTTGAATACTTTTGAAGCATAGCGGTCATCTGCTTCTCAATTGATTTTATTTTCTTGTGTCCTAGACCACCAAACTGCACGTCCCCGTATGCTACATGCATTGTTTCTGTTTCCAGAACCTAGAGGTATAATGAGCTCAAGTAAGTTTATTCACTGTTGAGAGTGTTGTGTATGTGCTTATTTAAATGTAGGTTATATTCTGTTGAGGACTTCATAGTATTATAGCCTGTCAGTGTAATCTAGGAATAACAGTTTGCATTGGTTATGGTCATGGTGATGGTGTTCAAAAGTGTATATTTCTTCAAAAAAGTAATTATCACACTACATATTTTAAGTTTGTCCATATTTTAGAATGTAAAACTTTGTTCAAATTTCTTGATTGTTTATTGTAGTAGAACTGAGCATCAGTATTCCAAGGGATCTATGCATTAGTAATAACATTGCACTATAGAGATTTGAGGGCTTTCTTTAACCATCAAATCATTAAGGGCAATACATCTGAAAGTCTTTAAAGTACCTGTAATTTTTTTTTTTTTTTTCATTGGGATATGCACCAAAAACTGAGTAAATGAGCAAAGAAAATATTGATACAACCAGGTAATGTAAGATGACTGAAAGGGCTTGGCTTTAGTAGAACTTCAATGCTTTGGGATAAGACTTCAATCTTTTACAGTTGAAATTTGCAGTAAGTAGTACTAGCAGCAGAATGCAGTCCTTTTTGGCCTGCTGTGAGTTAGAAGTGATATTGTCAAAACATAGGTCTTTCCAGGCATTTTACAAAGAAGTTCTTGTCCTAAGTACTGGCAGCTTCCTAGAGTCTTATCTCTATATTTCTTATTTTAATAAATCCCTTACATTTTTCTTATTTAAGTAACAGTTGTGAAAATTCAACCAGTTACAGATTGGGTAAGAGGAGATATGATGTAAGAGACATTTAAAGAGTGTGCATGCCAGTTCCTTAAAAATACTCCAGTTCTTGCTGCTGTGACATTTCAAAGGCTTATGAGTTCCAATTTCTGTCAAACGCAAGGTTAATCACTGGTTTGAGTCTTCAGAGGTGCTTAAATGGTTGAATGGAGGAAAGTTTCAGTTGGTGTTTGAAAGGGGGAAGAGTGTAAATGAATAAATAAAGTAAAAGGAGGGTATAACTTAGAGCCTCCTTGAGCTGCTGTTTCAAGGATGTGGTAAAAGGATCTAATTGCGTCCTAGGACAGGGAAATCTTGCTCTTTGCACATGCTCCTGTGGCATCTCTTTGATTTAGTGAGTTGTATTGCTTTGCAAAGGAATGCAAAATCTTTATAGGATTCTGCTGGGTTACTAAGCTGAATCATTTTGTAAGGGTGAGCTTAGAAGCAGCACAATGAGTGCATTGGGATTGCATAGGAAGGAGTAATGCTTCCCATGTTTCTTGCAGGGAGCTGTTAGGCTGCTTCTTAGTAAACCTTAGTAAGTCTTTGAAGTGGCCTTCTTCTAGAAGGGTCAGTAAAGTGATTTAAATTGGAAATGGTATGGGTATCTAGGGTACAGGTTACCACAAAATTATGAAAATGAGCAGTTCATTGAGACTATAAGTAGGTTGACTTTTAAAATACTTCACAAACTGGATTTTGCGTTATTTTTCCACAGTCGTTCCAAACTGTTTCACCAAATATGTATAATACAGAATATTGCTAACTAGTCATCATTTATTTGTAGCTTTATGATTTGATTTTAATTATGAATTCCCTTTTCTCCTATGGCAGCACAAAAAAGTGTTCCATTTGGAACACAGAAAAATTCAACTACCATGGTGTTGCACGAAAATCAGGAAATCATTCCAGAATTCACAAAGTTTATTCAGTCTCTACATTTTGCTTTAATCCAGTCTCGTAAAGACGCTACTGCAGATTTCAATGCTGTTGTGGAAAAGTATATAAATGAGTATTTGAAAAGATGCTGTAGTGGCTCTGGAAAACATAGAGAATTTGTAATATATCGGTATGAATCACGGTTGGATGACAAAAAATTTCTTTATTCTGCTCCAAAAAATAAATCTCATATTGACAGCTCCTTGCAAAACTATATTTTTGGTTGTGAGGCATATCAACTACCTGTTTCTAGAGCTAAGGAATTGATGGAGGGAAATCGGAAACTTCAACAGTTCAGTCCCATCTCAGATTATGAAGCCACAGAAGACGACTCTGATTTTGCCAACACAAAAAGTGGGAAAAGAATCCATGCAAAATATGAAGCCACTGCTGCCAAGCGAAAACTGCCTCATTCTGGAGATTATGATCCCGATAGACTCAAAGAACTTATTAACTTAATCCAGTGTAGGAAAAAAAATGTAGGTGGAGATTCTGATTCTGAAGACCTTAGAAATAAAAGTGGTCTGAAAAGGAAGCTGGAAAAACAGTCTGAAAATCTGCGGAAATACTTAAAAATGAGTGAATCTTCAGAGAATAGTTGTCAGTATGAAGGTAAGAAAGTCTTTGTTTAAAGTTCCTCTTTAAACATTGTAATTCAAAGCATACTTAACATTTAATCTTTACAGGTTGAATATGTTTTGCATACTGTGAATATTTTAGTGCATGGTAGTTAATTTAAACACTGGCCTGAGATCTATCAATAGAGATGCAGTTTATTTTTATATGGGTTGTCTCTTTCTAGAAAGACAAGTTAGCAGGACTTGTCATGGAAGCTGCTTTTGTTCTGCCTTTTCAGAAAGAAGGCAGATTTCCAAAGAATTTTCTCAGCTGTAGAAGTGTCCAAAGATGTTCTAATATAAAGTAGTAAGCAGACTCTGTATCATAATGTTTTTTGCAGAGTTTGACTTTAGGCATTGCTGTAATTCTTTATGGCTCCAATACCCTATATAATACTTCATAAATTTAGATTGAAGAATTAAACTTCTGAGCATGAGCACAGTTAAGTTGTGAAATAGCCAGTAATGCATGTAGTGGGACAAAGGCAACAACCTAACAGTATTAAGATTGAATTATACAGTATTAAGATTGAATTATTCTGTACCTGAAATTATCTACATCCAAACCTCAGATAATTGTCACAGATATTATCTGATACTTACTTAAGATCTGCCAAAAAACCCTCTTTGATTTCGGTTTCCCTGACCCTTTCCTCAAGGCAATGATGCAGGCCTCCTTCAGAAGGGGGAAAATTGGGGAGAAGGGTGGCACAAAAAAGAGGGGAAATTACATCAAGCACTGGTCTTTCTCATGTGTACTTAAATCGCTTTGGAAGGTGAAGTGCCTGATCTTAGGAATAAGATTCCCTTTTGAGAGGGACAAAAGATACTGACGTGTAGATGGAGGAGACAGAGGGTAGGCTGCATGCTAGATCTTGGGATTCCTGCTTGGAAGTCTGTGAACCTTCAGGGTCTTTTTATATCGACTGTTGATGTAAAATGTGTGAATACATTTGTACCTGGCTGTAATCAGTATCTGTTTAAAACTAAATTTTGACTTAACTCCTTCCAGGGGTACCAAAGCAGCAACATCTATCTGTAGTTTGAATTCCATGGTTTTATATAACCCTGAAAGTAATCCGTTTGTCTTGCAAAAAATCTTACGCTTAAGCATCTAAACATGATTAGATTTCCATATATGATAAATGAGTTGGGAGTTCATCAGGTACTTAAAGTAGTTCCTTGGCCAATCTCCTTCAAAGAATAAATACCTGTGGTATTTACTCATCCAAGGGGAAGAGTAGAAGAATAATAATCCTCTTCTAAAGTTACATTTAGTATAAATAGGCATGGTAAAGTTTTAGAATTACGCTCAGTCTGAGATAAATTGTGAGGTTAAGGATTGAGATACACATCAGCTTCTGGAGCAACAGTAATAGGATGGAGAGAAGTACATATTTTGCTCAAACTAATCTTTTTCTCTCAACAAGTGGTGGAGAATTTACAAGGTTTCCATAAAATACATAGATCATAGTATGTGACTTCTATTAGAAAGAAAATGGTGTGGTATTGAGTGACCTAAAAAAAAGGTAATTATTTATCTGGGGGAGGCAGCTTTTGAAACTGCCCTTTATCAATGTCTACTTGTTCAAAAATTTTTGTTAAGAAAATAAATGTATCTGTACTGTATGAATTGATGCTAAAGGGTAAGACTGTGGGTATGTGGTAGGTGTTGGGGGGGGGGGGGCTGGTTTTGCTTTTATTTTAAAACTTAGTAATGGATTACTTTTCCCCTCCTCCCCCTACTCTAAGGGGGCAGAACCTCGGATTCGCCACACTGTCTTTTCTCAATTAATACTGGTCTTGGTGGACATTATACTGACTTGAGGCAGCAAGATGTATCCGACCCTGCTGTTACTGACACACATGGCCTCATTAAACTGCTTTTAGAAACACTAGCTAGTGCAGGACACTTGGATTCATCGTTGGCACAGTCTGTAAATCAAGCTTTAGGATTAAGCACTGATGAAATTGAAGAGGATCTGAGACAAAAATATGAATATGAATCCATTCCAGCACAGGACAAAGATGATCATGAGCTTCCTAATACTGCTCAGGCTGAAAATGTTAACTTTAAGGATCCACAGAGCCCAGTGATACTGGAAACTGATGCAGCATTCTTACCCTACCCTGTTGATGTTGATTTACGGCTTTCAGCTAATGAAGTAGGCCTTGAACACACGCTACGTTTAAAAGTAAGTGAAATTGCTATTTCAGTAGATGCTGATGATGAATGTAGTATTTCCATAAATATTATGAGACAATGAAAAAAAATTCTATTTTTTTTACATAGGTAAACATAGATCAGCACTAACTTTCTGTGAAGAAGCTTTTCTGTTTGGTAGGGGCATGTATGGAAACTTACTTAACTCTAAGATGTGTGTTCCTGGTTCTTTGTCTGCTCTTTCTGTAATAAAATTATAATTAAGAATACCTGAAAGATGGGAAGCATCCATGGTCAGTGTTCTTCACTAGCTTTACAATAAGCCTCATATGCAGCTGCCCCAGCAATGGGCAGCAAAACTTCATTCTGTTGAGGAATGCTGTATATGAGGGTGTTTTTTCATCTTTGCTGAGACCAAAGCCTTGCAGTTGTCTTCTCTCTCTTGTAGAAAAAAGATGCTTTACTCTGGCTCTCACCTTGCTTACAGTGGTGGCAGTTTTTTAGCTATTTAGGAAGTTGTTGCGTGGGACAGGTGTAGTGTTACTGTACCAGCTTACATACTGCCTTCCATCTTCCTCCTCCTTCAGGAGCGATTCTTGGCCTGATTATGGTATTGAGGTTGTTTGAACTCTGAAGCACACTTTTGCCTAGCAGTTACTCTTCCCGGAAGTTGGTTGCTCTTCCACATGGACTGTCTCTCAGCAATGGTTGCAGAGCAGGCCATTAATGATTGTGTACTACTTAGTCTTTAACTTTATAGACCTGTTAGGTGGTTTGGATATGACAACTTGTCATGATTATGAAATTCCATCTCGGGTGCAGAAACAAGCCTTTTTTTGACCAGGCTTCTCCCAGATCTAAGTTGAGACAATCTCTTTCAAAGCTTATGCACCTAGAAGTCTTCCCCCTTCTCCCCACAAATGCAAATAAAAAATAAATATATTAGTTGTAGGCTATATAATTTCAAAACTTTTTTCACCTGTTGCTTTTTTGACAAAAGCAAGAAAGTGAAAGAAGTCAAACTGCAATCTGTATTTGATATTTAGAGTTGGTTGGAGGTGTCATAAACAAGAATGTTTATCCACAGGTGGTCAACAGTTACTCTAGAGAAACTGTTTCCTTTTAATGATAGCGCGCTCTCTCATCTTGATAGAACAGATTGGCAAAACTAAGTCGATTATCTTTGGAAACTAAATATGCTTTACAGGTTCTGGACTGTTATCTTAAAAACAAACAAAACCACTAATGGCAAAAACAAACAAAACCACTAATGGCAACAGCTTACCTCAGCTGACTGTTTCTGTGTGCGAGTTAGTGACCTTTTCTAGTGATAACACCTCAGGGTTAGTAAAGTGATTCTTCCTGCTTTACAATCATCAAGCATCCTTTTGCTCTAACTGTAGTTATTGCACCGGTTTTGGGAACTGGTTTTGGTCCAGTCTCTTCCAAGTGTATTCTCTCTCCTACCTGATAGTAGCAGGCATTTTATAAGACAGGAAAACACCCCTCACTTGTGTGCACAAGTGAGGATCCTGCAGTCCTCCTCTTTCAGTCTTGTATTGTGGAAAAGATGATGGGCTTGTTTCTGTCCCTCTAGCAGTGTCTGAGTGAGAAAGTGCCAAGAAGTGTGCACAGTGGATGTTCTTAAATGCTCTATGGATATTGAAGACGGTTGGGGAATTGGCATTATTTAGTTTTGGTGGGAGTAGAGTTGAAAAATTCTGAGCACTGAGACACATGCCTAGCTCTCTTTATGTGCCCTCTTGGTGCAGTGGCATACATGTGTTCCATGCATACTTTTCATGACAGCATATAACTGGCAGAACAGCCTTTGAAGAAAGCTCTTGTACTTAGGGTTCAGAGTGCCCCAGCTGCTCGTTTGATCACATTATTCTACAGAGTGGTTGTTCTATGATCTCTGTTACTGATACTTCTACAGAAAGCCCGGTTTCTAAGTCATGGAGTGGGAAAAAGTTTGTCCTACCTGTAATCTCCATGTTGGTTTGCTTCTAACCATCTGGAATGCCAGATGAAATTGGATTGTTCAAGGGCTTAATACTTGTTGCAGGCAGTTCCTTGGGAATGCCAACATCTCATGGCTTTAGTCAGCTATCAAGATAGCAGCCTGAAAAAGGCGAAGGAGCAGTTTTCCTAATTTTTTTTCCCCTCTTTGCTTCCTTTCCTCCCTGCCCCACCCAGCTTCTGTACTCTAAGGCATGTGCTCAGCTCTGCCTCATTTGCTTAGTGATAGACCATCAGCAAAGACATCTGTCTCAGGAATTATCAAACAGGTAAATGAAATATACAAGTACTTCATGTAAACATTTTCAAGTTTAACTTGACTGATGGCAAAATTTGCAATATGCTGGTGAACTCGGGTGCATTCTTACTTTCAGCTGTTCAGAATGTGAAAGCCTAATAGTTACCAAAAACTAAAAGTTATGAGCTGAGAATTTTTATTGGTGTGGGGTTTTTTGGTTTTTTTGGTTTTTTTGTTGTTTTTTTTTTTAGGAAGCAAGCACTGGAAGTGTAAGTAGTTTTGAAGACTACAGTCCCTGTCCTAGTACACCTATAGAAAATGCTTATCGCAGGCAACTTTCCAACTCAAATAATACAGAAGTTGGAATGCACTGGAAACTTATACCAATTACAGGTAAGATGGGTTTAACTCTTATGTTGCTACAAATAGTGAGTGAAAACATGTTCTAGAGGTTTGTATCTTTCATAGATCCCATGCTTGGGTACACAAGCATATATATGGCCTGTGCAGTTGTTTCCGATACTTGATTAATACAGAAATCTGCTGGATGAAAACAGATACTGGTGGAGAATATTGCTTTGGGTACGTATTGACATAATTTAGAAATGTGAATGCTTGAGTAATTATCTAGTGAGGTACATAACTGTTTTGAATTCAGTGTTTGAACTTGCTAGGTTCTGCTGAAAGATTGGATGGGCGGATAATTGCAACTAGCAATCCAGAAAAGTAATGAAAAATGTATTCTCCTTATAGAAAGTAGTCTACTTCTTATTGCATTAAGCTCTTCCACTGAAAGTGCTTTGTCCTTATCTAAACATTTAAATCTTAAATAATCTTACAGAAGTAGCTTCTTGTTCTACTTCTTGATGAGTCAACAGTGTCAAGTTTTGGGAGATCATAAAAGCATGGATTTGAAGGATGTGGAAACTGCGCTGTAGGAACAGTCATCAAGAGCTCTAACTTCAAGGCTACAAATTAAGTCATCTTATGACTAAATCCAGATAGAATTTATTAACTGCATTCTCAGAGTAAAAACTTAGTGATTTCTGATCGTGTTCCAGGGATGCTGGAATCTGTCTCTTGGACGCTTCTGATACCTGTCCAGTTGTGTAGTTCAGCAGCACTTTTTTGTTTGGCTGAGAAGGGAGGAGGGCAGGGAAAACACATTTCCCCTCACAGTATTCAGAGGCCTTTGAACAAAATGGCAGGGTAGTTCTAGATAATGTTTTCTGTACTTTCTTTAAGGGCCAAGCATTCAAAAATCTGTTCTGATGTTTTGCTGAGTTACAAAGTATGGAGACTGCAAAGTTGTTTGGATAGGACATTATTTCTTTTACTTCTGGAGGAAATGGCCACTGTGTGTATAGATGAGGATGTGGTTGCTGAGATAACTAATAAAGTGGATGATTAAGCATCTAAAAACTGTAATACATTGTAGATGCTGGATGTGGGAGTTTGTGCAAGGGTTAGTCATTGACTGACACATTTGAGACTACAAATCTTACTGGAAAAAATGTCTCTGAAGTCTTCTGAGAGGCAGAAGTACTCTTCTCTAGAGATGAAAGAGATTGGCTAAAGATCACTGGATTTCTTGAGTTCCTACAAGGTCAGTTCTTCAAATCAGCTCTTGCTGCAATAAGTATTGACTATCCCTGCAATATGATCATGTAAAAGGTGCTATATAAATACCAAGAAACTCTACAAATGCTAACTGGTGCTGTCCTTCAGGAGGGGCAAGAAGAGTTCAGGGGGATCAGATGTAAAAACATGAAAATAAACAGACAGGTGAGAAGAGTGGGTGGGACAGTTTGTGTATGTCATTATGGCCTGAACTACCAAGCAGCTCATATTCTCACCTGGTTTTGAATTTTCATCAGAAAATCAGATCCGTAATACACTGTTCAGCAAGTGGACTCATTTTATTGAAGTACATCAAGAAGGCTGTAGGAGAGTCAAGAGCCTTTAATGTTTTGGGCTACTGGCACTCAATTTTTAGTGGGTCTCTCTTCCTGTACAGTATATTCTAGAGGGCTTTGAATTTTTATTCTAGGGAATTAAGATCAATTCAGTAATCTTATTTAAAGGAAGCTTCATTCTTTTCTGAAACAGATTGCTTTCTAAATCTGCTGGCTTCTTCATGTCTTTTATTTTTGTAGCAAGGTAGCTATATAAATGAATTAGGAGAACATCAATCTTTCTTTTTCATCTTTGCATAATTGCAGGAGGGCAAATTAGCTCTCGTTTTTTCTTTTTAAACAAAAATATGGTTTACTTTTGATACAGAGATCATGTTCAGCTAAACTTACTTTAAGAACTCCTCATAGTTTGTGACTTGAGGAGTGGGGGGTTTGTCTTGCTTCTTCGCCAAGGACATCAGAAACTGTTGGAGGAGATAGTTGTTCATAGATCATCAACTTGTCTGGACCACTTCTGTATCGGGTTATTGTTCATTTCTTCATGTTTACCTAATCTAAACTTCTGACAGTAGTAAGCAACTCTGAGTCTTATTTTTGAAAGCTAACTTGGGCACATGTGCATTTTAACAAACCCATCCTAACTCGGTGTTGGTTTGAATTTGAGACTCCTCTTTGGCTTTAGACTATAAGCATGAAAATGGTGTTTGTTCTTGCTTATTCTTCCTTCTCTTGTAAGAGACAATTAATGCATTAATGGACTTTCTTAAAAGTGATGGCTTTTGATTAGATTAATCTTGGATACAAAGACACAGAATGTTCTAGGCTTCTTTGGCAGGTGGTGTTTGAACTTCTGATTTCAAAATCTACCCAAGAATCCTCTTTCTAGTGTCACTGTAGGAGGATGTCTCTTAAGCAGTGAAGAATTTGACTCTTAATCTGCAAGGATAACTACTTCAGCAGCCCTTAAACAGCTGTTCCTTCTAAGAATGTTATCAGGCAGTTCTCTTTCTGGTTTTTTTTTTACATATCCAGTTACAAGGTATTACCAACGAAGAGTATGTTTGAAATCATAAAACATACTTTAATAGTTATTGAGGTGTGTGTGTGTGTTTGTTTGGGTTTTGCTCCTTGCGTTTGTTTTTTGTGAAGACTTGTGGCCCAAAGGTGTAGATCTATGAAGGATGCCACCTTCAGTGTATTCTATTTAAATAGAGTATTTAAGTTCTCTTCAGAAAAGTGTATTTAAATAAGGGTAACTATGGTTTAAATCATCCTTTTTTTAAAATCCTGTTTTTTACATGTTAGAAAATATTTTGGATTTCACATTCAGCAGTATATCTTTCTGTTTAAATTCTGCTTAATGTTTTTTAATCAAAACCTTTAGTAAAAACTAAGGCTTTCTTTTTTAAAACGAAGTTTCTTTCTGGAAAACTTAAATAATCTTTGCAGAATAATCTGTTCAGTTCTTAATCATATATATCTTCAAAACTTTTTTCCTAATATAATTGTTACAGAAACTTCCCATCAAATCTGGATGAGTGAATTGTATATTAATTTTTTCAATAACCTTAAGATTTTAAATTTTGCCTGTGTTGGGGGTGAAGTCAGGAAGAGCCACAGAACAAAACTTCACTGCTAAAAACTGGTATCCAACTGATTAGCTATGTTAAAATGTAAGGAGTTCTAAAAATAGACCCAAATTTGAAGCCACGGTATAGCTTTTGATCTTCTTACTAAGGCTTGCTTTAGGGTACAATATTTCTTGATTACAATAGGGATGTAGTTTGTAAGTGTTGAGCAGCTCAAGAAGAATGAGACACGTAACATTCTCAAGTACCTTTTATCTCAAACGAGCATAAACTTAAGTTTACTTCGTTAAAATTTTAATTTGATACTGAGTTCTTCAAGGTCTTCTAAAATTAATATACTTGTGTACGCAAAAGGTGTAGATCAACACTGAAGGTATAGGGCAAGAAAAAAGGTTCAAATAAAATAGAATGGAACTAGTTGGAATAACCTGATTTTTATCTGCGTTTAGTGCTTTTAAAGAAAACTAGAAATTTGGGGTAACTCAAAGGATGTGCTTTGGAGGATGAAGAAAGAACATATAGTTTTCATTGATAAGGAGAATAAAATGGAACCACATTTCTGCTTTCTCTGTACAACTGTAGTGGCATAAATTAACTGGGGTGATAGTGTCACCTTGATAAAGGGATCCTGGTAGTGGCAGATGTTCAAATGATCAAATTAGGGACTGAATATGACTTTCTCAACAGGTTACAAAAACGACTGTATTCCAAAAGAATGCTAACTTTTAGAAACTGTCCATGCTATCTTGGTTATTGCTTCTGTTCCAGAAATGTGGTTTTCTGCTTACAACTGTATTAGCTTTAACAGTAATACAACACTTAAAAAAAACAAAAAAACAAAAAAAAAAAAAAAAAAACAAAAAAAAAACAACAAAAAAAAAAACAAACAAAACCAACAAAGAAAAACTTCCTTTGCAGTATTTATGGAACAGGTGTACAGTGAAATACCTGTAGGTGTCTGAAATATCTGTGTGTATCTGTCATTAATTGCTACAAAGTGTTAAATTTGGTTTAAAAAGAAACAAACCCATAGTTTTGAGTGTGGATGGTGAAGAAACAGTGCTGCAGAAATTATCTGAGGTTTGGACTATGAGAGGTTTTCAGTGCTCCTTGCAGCATAACTGATTCTGTGTATGAATAATTAGCATAAGACTTAGATCCTACCTTTTTAAGCCAATAACCAGTTGTGAGATCAAACATGCAGTTTGCAGTCTAACTCCCCAAGGCTGTGTGTGGCTAAAGTAAGCCTTTTGATTATAACCTAGTATCAAATGAAAATATTTGAATAATTTGTCACCCTGCTTGATTTCTGATTTTTAATTTTTATTTTTTTTTTGTAATTAAGGCAGTTCCTATTACACTTGTTATCTCTGGGAAAATTGCTTGTGTTCTGCTTTTCTGAGCAAACTTTGACTTTATTGTTTTACTGTCTTAGGAGCTATTAAATTTTCAGTGCTTCTGTACCTCAGCAGACAGTAACACTTGAGTCTTTGGATTTAAGTTGATTGGTGGGGGGAGGCACAACAGTAATGCTGTTCTAAAACTGTGGTTTGGAGGTTTTAGTTTATCAGTTGTGTGTGGCTTTCAAACATGAGATGATGATGATTAACTCTTCCTATATAGGTCTGAAATCACCAGAAGAACCACTGGTGTATTTACCGCCAACGGATGCCTTTCCTAATGACCCCCGGGTAATAAATAGACAGAGAAGTTCTGATTATCAGTTTCCATACTCTCCATTTTCAGACACACAAAAGGGCACAGCAGAAGATGGACTTTATACAAGACAAGTGGAGAAACTTGAAGATCAGTGTGGGCTAGCAGATCACCCTTTTACAACTAAGAATTCCATTAGTGCAATAATAGAGACTACACTATTGGAAGAGTATAATCTCTTTGCAAGAAAGATTCAGGAAATTTTGCAGCAAAAGAATATTGCTTATGTTAGTGGTATGTCCACACCAGTCTTCTCTGCCCGAGAGCGGATAATGAGACTCTCTGAATACATATGTTTACAGGCATCAGAGATCTCTGTCCAAGAATATATAGAGACACTGAGTGAAAAGTTGAATAGTGTTATTTTGTCCTCTTCGTGCGTTAGGCATACTCCACCAATTTATTCCGGTCCTGAATCGGCAGAAGTGGTCAGTAACGCTGCACTGAATCCTCCCCCTGACTCGCTACCTGTTTGCAAGGACTCTGACACGGCGTTGTTATCAGAGCCGTTGTGTAATAACGTGGTGGAAGATCTGGATTCTAACGAGCAGCGTTTGTCAAGCTTACCCCTAATGAAGGAGGAAGTAGATCACATGAATGCTAAACCAGAGGATATATTGACATCTGATCAAACCTCTTCCAGTGGTGATCTGATGGAGCCACCAGAAAAGACACAGAAATCCCCCACAGAGAACCTAAGCATTTCAACCCAACCAGCCTTTTCTGATTTTATAAGCCAGTTAAAACCTGAAGTATTTAACAGTTTGGTCAAAATTATTAAAGATGTACAGAAAAACACTGTGAAATTTTATATTCATGAAGAGGAGGAAAGCATTCTCTGCAAAGAAATCAAGGTAAGTATGTTCCAGTTCAACCTCGCTTTAGTGTTAAAATAGAACAGAGTACCTTTCAGATCAGAATGTACGAAACTGGACTTGCAAACGTAGACTGAATTTTTTTTCAAAAAAGGCTGAATTGTGAGAGCAGGCTGCCCTGTCCCATTTCTCAGTTGGACTTCTGAGGTAGTCTTGCTTACATTTTCGACACAAGTCTTTCTCTTACCGTTGGAAAGCAGAACAGGCTGGAGTTTGGTTCTTTCTGAAGATACTGCCTTATGGGGAAAAAAGGTTAACAAGGACAAAAATGTGATTGCTTACGATTTTAGGACGAATGTATGAAAAGTGTGTGGTTTAGGGGTTTTTTTTTTCCCCTTCCCCTCCCTCTGCCCCCTGATAATAGTACAGGGAACTTTTGGAGATTACTGTATTTAAATGTAGAAAATGAAAGTAAAATCATAAAAACTTCTGGCTTTACTTGGAAGCTCATGCAGGTTTGATAGGCTTGTCAGTTGGCCATGAATTTGTGATTCTGTAAGAATGACTGACTTGCTGAAACAGCCCATTTCTGTGTGGCTGCAGTCTTCCAATTACATTAATCATAAAGACAAGGAAACCAGTCCCTCTGAGATTCATTTGAGTGGAAGACTTAACACTGTCATCATGTGGGGATTGTTTTGGCTGAACTACTTATTCACTTCCTCTTCACCATCTTCTCTTTCCGTGGTGTTAGGAATATCTTACAAAGTTAGGTAATACAGAGTGCCATCCGGAACAGTTCCTTAAAAGAAGAGCTGCTTTAGATAAACTCTTGATAATTATTCAAAATGAAGACATCGCCAACCTCATCCATAAGGTATTTCACATAAGTAAACGTGTACTATAGAAAGCTACTGTTAAAAGCTTACTGAAAGATGACCTCATTTTGAGCAATGCTGCTTTCTCCTAACCACAGAGCATTTAAACCATGTCCTGTCTTCAGCTGCCATTTGAAGAAACAGAACTGGTTGTGGTAAATACCCAGTCTTGTTCTGTCCTGTACCTGTAACTTCTTCCACCTCAATGTACATGCATATTTATCCTTAGCAGCTGTGAAGTCGTACAGAGGCCTGAGCAGTTCTACTTCTAGTCGGGTGATGCTCCAAGGGCAAGTGAAGGCAGCCATTGGGCTACCTGCGGTGTTCCTGACAGCTGTGGTTTATGCTTCTGTGCTGGAGAAAAAGGAAAATTATTCTAAGTGCTCAAGTTCTATTGTCTCATTCCTGTAATGTTTTTGTGAGAGCAAAAATGCAAGAGGAAAATTAGTAACTCTTTGAAAATGTCTTTTGAAGTTTGATATTTGGCGTTAGTAACTAGGAGCGTTCTGTAGTTCCTTTTTTTTGTATGGTCTTTGGTGTACATCACTGATTTGTAACATTTTTAAACAGATACCTGGCTTAGTAACTTTGAAGAGGCTTTCCTGTGTCAGCTTTGCGGGTGTTGATAGTTTGGATGATGTGAAAAACCACACTTACAATGAATTATTTGTGTCTGGTGGTTTTGTTGTGTCAGATGAATCCGTCCTTAATCCAGAGTCCATCACGACAGGTAAGCGTGATGCTTTCTGAAGCTTTAAAACACAGACAAAATAACCCTAACACTTTCGTATGTGAGAGAGGTGCCGCACTCATCACAGGGAAGAATCAAGTCTTCCATCTAATTTTTGTGAGGTTTTTCGGACAACTTCAGCTCATTCAGTCTCTTACCTCAGTGGCCTTTTTGGAGAACATGTTTCTAGGGAACATGTGACCTTGGAGATCCTGTCTCTCTAAGTTTGTGTTAGATTGTGTAGTTATATACATGGAACCTTTTATTCCTTAATCCACAAATATGCTAGAAAAAAAAAAAATACTGAAAAACTACAGTCTTTTTCACTTTTCCTTTATTTGAAATTGTATACTTAAGGAAGTTACCAGTGTTTTAAATAGATATTTGAGCAAGGCAGACCACATATGACTGAATTCAGCTTTTACGTAAGCAGATGCCACTGTTAGGCATCTGACCTACAAAAAAGCAGCTCGGTTTTAGAATACTGTTGTTGGCTAATCTGCGTGGAAGAAATCCTGAAGTCCTAGGCTGACGTTCATAGTCATGCAACTGTTCTTTGATCAAAATGGAAAGAAGCCTTCTGTATATACTGAAGCAGTATTTTCAGTTTGCATATCACAAAATTTAACTTCTATTCAATATCTCCAAAACAGATAAACTAAAACAGTTCTTAAAGTTTCTGGAGGATCTCAATACGCCAGACGGGAAATGGCAGTGGAAAGTCCACTGCAAAATACAAAAAAAGCTTAAAGAGCTGGGGAGGTAAGTGGTGTTCTTCAAATACCAGTTGTTTAAGCACTTCAGCTTTAATTGTGCTCTCCAAAACCCAATTAAATGGAACTTACTCTTACGTTTGTCTTTTGACTTAATATTCAGACTGACCTTAAATCAGGTGTCTGTCTAATAGTGCACTTTTTCCCCCATTGCAGAATGAATGCTAATGCCCTGAGTCTGCTGACCCTTCTCAGTACCCATCAAAAGAAGCACTTGGTTGAGATTCTGTCTTACCATAACTGTGATTCTCAGACTCGAAATGCTCCAGAACTGGACTGCCTTATCAGGCTTCAGGCTCAAAACATCCAGCAGAGACATGTTGTCTTCTTAACAGGTAACCCCCAAACTTCTGAACGCTTCTCTCCCTCTTTTGATAATAGGTGCTAAACATTAATACAAAATCTCCTTTTATGTGTTTAGAAAAGAATCTCAAAACCCTTTCAAATTATGTTGATAATGGAATAGTGGTTGCGACTGTTGATGACTTTATGCAAAACTTTAAAAGTCTCGTTGGGTATCACAACTCAGTTACTGAAGAAAACAGCCTCCCCCCCTCTGACGCTCACAAAAGACAATCAGGTAACGTTAACCACACTTGTACTTCCTCTAGCTAATCAGCTGCGGGGGGTGGAGGTCCTTGCAATAGCGGGCCTTTGCCCTTGTACATGAACACTGCAGAGGGCAAGGAAAACCCAACTCTCAAGTTACTCCCTTGCTGTGTTAAGTGATGGGGGAGAAGCAGCTGGGATGGAGCACCAAAGGCGATGTTAAATACAGAATTGCAGGCTAATGTGGTGGTGTGCCCAGTTCCCAAGCAGTGCTAGCGGGGAAACAGTAATTACCTCCTCCCTTATGGCAACTCGCTTCACCGACAATTGTCAGGTGAGTGAGATGGAGGAACAGAGCTTGCTCACTGCACTGACTCAGACAAAGGTCAGGCAAGTCTAGCTTATAGCAGCATTTCCATACTTTATTGCACTTAACAATATTCTAATAGCATATATATGGTCTATAGCACACCCACGTAGCGATGTGGGGAAGAGGTACGGGGCATGAGGAGAGGGGGGAAGGTGTAGGGTAAGCAATAAAGGGGGTTGATACAACCTGTTTGAAATTCCAGCAGTGAGTAGCATGGGGGTCTCAGGCTAGCTGAGGGGAGCTCTTGAGGGGCTGGCATTCAGGCCTTTTGTTTGTACCCTCATTAGTGCGTAGTTACAGCGCATGTAGCCTAACGCTAAGTTCTGTGCTTGCCTACTCGCAAAGCCATGCCTTATGTGGGTTACAAATAAGAGCGGAGAGTGCTTAACGTAGCAACAGGGGAAAGAGGAACTCCCAGTGGTTCGGCACAATGTTCTCAGTACCACAGTTTTTGAGCACGAGTTGTTATGATCTAGTTAGGTATGCATGACAGTTTCCTCCCTGGCAGTTAATAGTATAAGCTTCCCTGGGGTAGTCCTGGCTCCTGACATGAGTCTGGGCTGCTCAGGCTCTTGACATGAGTTTAGGCCACTTCTGCAAGTAGCAGATAAGAAGCAAGGGGAGTGACAGAGGCATTTTTTGCACATTCGAGGCAACTGTTGACAGATAGCGAGGGGCTGTCAGGCTGCTGTGGCACAGCAATGGCATCCTCACCTTCAGTGGGTTCTTTCAGCCAGGCTGAGCCTCCTCACATGGTGTTCAAGAAAGTTAGGCCTGTGCCAGAGTGGTGTAAGGTCCGTTTTCAGGAAAAGGAAACATGATGATAGCTTTAGAGAGCGTAACGAAAGGACTGAGATGTCAGTAATTGTACTCCTTTAATTGTCTGATCAAATACTGACCTACTGTGTAACTTCAGATGCTGTTTTGACATTAACCCCTTTGGAGCTGGGAGTTGGGATTTCCCAACACTAAACATGAACACAATGCGCAGAAGCTTTTAGCATCGGAATAACTGGACACTCACACAGAGGGTTAAGTGTGTATGTTGATTAAGTGAACCAGAGTGGCAGAAGACCAAGACTTAAGTGATATTGGACTTGCAGACCTGAAGCGTAACACTGTGTGAGTAGTGTATAGCTTTTCTAACCAAAGTTTGTATTTCAATAGAATAGGCCTTTCTCTTTTTCTTAATGTAGTTCTTGTAGAAAGCGATGAAAAGGATGAGGAGGACATGTCTCTGGATTCAGGGGATGAAACATCACAAATAGAAATCTGCAATGATGCCTCTGATGCTCATTTGGAAGCTTTGCAGACAGAGGCCAAGGGCTCACATGGAGTAGGTGCAAAAGCAAGCTGCTTATCAGTTACAGAACTCTCTCCTGCAGCACAAATTGGCTTGATGGAAGAGACTCCTAAAATTGATTTGGAAGAGATACAGACAGTTACTCCCGTTCCTACAACATGCTCTGCTGAAGGAGAAAAACACAACTCAGTTGAACAAGCTCCCTTCAGTAACTTCCAAGTTTATAGTAGACCATTAAACATGTCCCATCAGTTCAGTCACTTTAATGTACTCACTCATCAGACTTTCCTGGGAACAACATACCCCATTTCTTCTGCAAGTCAAAACCAAGAAGGGGGCAATTATTTTCTATCTGCCTACAGTCAGAGCATGGATACAGAAAAGTCATCGTTGCCTGGCGGTTGGGATGTAACTTGTGATTCTTCCAGGCCATATTCAAACCAGAAATAAACTCTCTTTTTATAAGTTGCTGTGGACTTTTCTGTTTCTAAAATGGTGGATTAACAATTTCTATTTTATTCTGGAACAAAATGTTTCTTGTCCTTTATCTCAAATGTTTTCTCGTCTTATTTAAATCCTGATGGCCTGTACCTGTTGGAAGCATCTGAAAACTGAAATAAATAAATATATATTTTTTTTAACATTTACCGTACTTGAATTATCTTGCTTGTTGGCACTTTTAAGTTTCTACATTTGTATTTGACCTGTACCTGGGCTTCAGTTTGAGGTCTGTTTTAATGTAAAACTGAATGTTTGCCTAAGATGTGTGAAACAGCAAGTTTTTTTTTTAACTGTAAGAGTATCTAAATCACTTTTCTTTACATAAATATCAAAACTTCTGTATTTATTTGACAGTTGACACATTTTGTACAAATGTTTTTACATAGCTCTAAGGTAGTGTAGTTATTTTAATGACTATATACTGGATTTTGGCTAAATACCTCAGAGTAACCAATGGTGCAGTTCCATTACAAAAATAAAATAAACTCTTAATGCACAAGGGACTTGCTAACGCATTGCGTTGTCTGTGGTTTTTATATTGTTTTCAAGGTATGTGAGAGAGAGACCCAAGCTTTATTTCATGCATAGCAATTATCTGTGTGTCTGATTTTTGACACTCCATGCTTAATACGGCACCATCGGAGTGAGCTTACAACCCTTACCTTGCCATTGTCATTACCGTAGGAGAGGAGGACAAACCTGGTTTTAATGACTGTGGTGGTTCAATTTGCGTTAGAAAACATCCTCACTCCTCTCCCACTTCAGCAAAACCATTACTGGTGCCTTTATTTTTTTTTTTTTTTTCCCCCTAGGGCTGGGGTAAGTACAGAGTTTTATCTGTTTCTTAATCTTGTGCTTTTTAATTGCACCTCTGCTGAGTTAGAAACGTATTTTTCCCCAGTGATTCTCTCTTCATTGGCTCACTTGTCCATCAGCTCTTGGCTCAGGCTGCTGGGGAACAGCAGCTGATGGTAAATGGCTGTCAAGGCTTGAGCCTTGTCATTTCATTGCTGGGTTTCCATGTACCGCTACACTTTACTCATATGTTTATTGCTCTTGTCTTCAAGATGTGTGCAGTCCTGTATTTGGGGTATTTTTTTACCTGTTTGTAATTGGATTTTTAGTGCTTTTATGTAGGATGTGCAATTTAGTACTGGATTGACTGGGTGTGAAACTGTGTGACTTGGAAGTCACAAAATTAGCTGGGACCAATATTACTGGTTAGAAAAGGGCAGCTTTTAAAAACCAACCAACCAAAACCCAGAGGCTTTTCCCTAAAGTTGATGTCTCTCCTTCTATTAACAGTTCTTTATTTGTTTAAGAACAAACCAGTACCAGACTACTGCAGTAGATGCTACCCTTGTCCCAAACATGGCAAATAAATAATCTTTAAAAAAAAAACCACCACAACTCCCTTGTATCTGTAACCATACTGGATTTTGTGAAGAACCATTCACCACCACGTGCAGTCTCACCTCCTCCATGACTTGGCATGCACAGGAGCAGCTGGTGGCACCTTCATTCCCTTCGCTGCTGCTGTGCAAGTGCCTTTCACACGCAGGTTACGCCTACACAGGGCTGCTGCGGGGAGGAATGGCAGCGGGAGGGTCTGTGGTGGTTCTCACATGGTACCACAGAACAACTAACATGAATTCCAGCTACGCATCTTCTGCAGAGAGCTAGAAGAGAAACAGTTTTGCCCCAGATTATCCTACCTTTTGAAGACTAAAAGCAAATTAAACATTGAATGCTGAGTGGGAAGCACTGAATATGGCTCTGTTCAGACCGTATTTATAAGAAAACCTTAAACCAAGTTCTACTGCCGTGGGCCCAGCCCACTGTAATGTTAAGTGCTGCTGCTATCCTGCTTTAATGGGGGGGGGGGGGGGGGGGGGGGGGGGGTTAAAAAANNCCCCCCCGGTTATACTCAGTGCTTCTGTGGTCTTAAAATCTGGGGTTACTTGAGCTGATATCTGCTGTGTAAGCCTAAAAGCTGACTGAATAGTCAAGCAGTTTCATAGAGTTAAAAATACCAACAATGTCCACCCAAGCCCTTCAGAACACCTCTTAATCTTTTTACTTATCAAAAGACATACAGGGTACAACAACCCACGGAATGTTTCTATACAGTGTTTTGGTGCCTTATGTGAACCAGACATAGTCTTGGGCTAGCATGAAGACCATTCTAGAGACACACACCATCATTAGTTTAATGTATCTTTAATATAAAAAGCCACATGATCCTGTAATTATTAAAATTCACATAATTTAATTCTTCATAAAAAAGGATCCAGATGGTTCACAATTACTGTAGCCAACAAAGTGCTGTGCCTTTACATTGTTAAGAATTCCAAACATCCATATGTACCTCTCAAAATGGAGACACAAAGTTCTCTTCTTGAGCCATAGCAGGAATCAGAGCAGTCTCCAACTCCTTCTGCTTCTGCAGGAGGCCCTGAAATAAACAGAATATAAATGTGAATGGTAGCTCTTCCTTGTGCAGCCTGAGCTACTAGAGTGTCACTGTTTCAGATTTTAAAACAGTTTACATGTTAAGGCTCAATGCTTTTTAAGCAAGCATTGTGTCTACCATCAGCAAAGCAGTACAACACAACACATTCAGTAGAGCAGGAACTCAAGGTTTCCCCTCTTCTGCAAAAGACTTGAATCGTGACTGAAGTGGAAGCCAGTCCAGTTTCCAGGGGTGACTGGGCAGAGGACAAAGGACTTTGCCACTGCATTAAATTTAACGCACTCACGCTGTGCGTTGTCACTACACTTGGGGTATTCCAGCGTATTCTTGTATGAAGCTGAATGCAAAACTGTGACTAGCCTTAACATAAGAGAAGGGCCAGCATTACCAGTTGAACCACAGCAGCCTCAGGTGCTTTAGGGTATGTGTATTTACTCTCTACAGGTAAGAGTTTCCTGCTTTGTTAATGGCTTGCCTAAGTACTAGCCAATGGAGAAAACCTGTAAGAAAAATCTCTTGGCTGTGTATCCTTGTGGATATGTGGTATGTAACACATGATAGAGCTATGTCAGTTACATTCCTATGTTTGAAATAAGTCTTTTTACTGTAATTAATAGGATCATATATCTCGATCCATCTGGCCCCTTGGTCTCGCTCCATGTTAGACCTGTCAGAAGTAATTTGGTAGCAAGGAAGTTTGTTTAAAAAAGAAAAAATAAAAGAAGCATTACAATGGTATTTTTCCTCCAAGCCCTGTCTCAAAGCTATGGGTTACAGGCTGCCAGCACAGCTCAGTATAGCCCATACAACACTTAGGGAATTCCCAGTGGCGCAGAAGGGGAGCAGTCATGCAGAACTGGCTTTGGTTAGCAAAGTGGCCTGTTAGACTTCACTTTGCGTCCCCCCAAAAGCAGCAGCTGCCTTTCAGTCACCTGATGAATTGCTTTCCAACTCATGAACAGTAGCTGCTATTATTTCTATTAATGGGTCAGTGGACTTGTTCAGGCCCTTTGTCAATAACTACTTTTATTATAGAGTGCTTTTGCATTTAGTAGCATGTGACAAAACAAAGAAGTCATGCAATAAATTGCCTTAAATCAACCCAGAGCTGAGGTGAGAAACAAGTAACACTGAAAACTGGAACAAAGTCTATCACATGGTTTGCACAGGTCCCTTTTAAGGGACAATGTGAAGTATCTACATCAGGAGGTGTGCAAGGGCTCTTTGCATGTCCTTGGACAGCCTGCTGGTGCCTGCCACGATCACTTAGCCACTGTAGGCTACAACCTGTTGGCAAGTGAGTTTATTGCCTTAGTAAAAGTAAGATACTCTGGCATGTACTGACTGCACCTGGGGGTTTTGTCCTTTTTCTTAAACTTTGGCCCTTTTATTTCTCAAATACTTAATTCACTTTGCTGGATGAATAAACTTGGGCATATTTCACTGACTCAATTTCAGTGAGGAAAACAAGAGCCTGTTGATAGCTCCTGTTACTGCTGTCTCCTGAGATACAGGAAGAGGCTTGCTGCCTTGTAACAAATGCAATGACAGATCACCCCTTGGGAAAGGAAGGCCCTCATCTGCCCTCTGTTTTCACTGGTGTCTTCCATGGGCCAGCCAGTTCAGCCAGACTGCTCCTGAAACAGCCCACCTGTATTTACCTGTCCCTCCAGTGAGGTGTGTATTTCAAAGGCTAAAGACTCGTCAGATATGCTGTGAACTCACCTGGACAAAAGGCAGCTAAAGAATGGCCAAATATGCTGTGAATATAGATACATTCTGAAACTATCAGTCTCATATATATATATATATATATGCATGTATATATAATTTTAAAAAACAAGACTAGATTATCTTCTGAAATAGAAAACTGAACTCTGCTCTTTGTCTAAATTATATTTCATACAAAACACTGCATAACTCTTCCTTTCTCAGTGAAATAACTGATGCAAAACTGGTGTCATCTGTAGAGTATACAGTACTTAGACATACAAGAGACACCTAAGTTCAACAGTTGATGTCCTAAATGCATTCCACAGCTGGTAGGATATTTAGAAAAGAACTCCACATGTTTTATGTTAACGCTCTTCCAGAAACAAGGACCACTGAAAGACTAACCTTAACATTAGTATCTAGCCACTCTTAAGACCTGAATATATACTATGCATCAAAAATGTCCCTAAGCTCCTGCCTTATAAGTTTGCCAACATGGATATTATCACCTTAAACCTCTTTAAATATCCATGGCCTTTATTCACCTCGGCAAGCACAAGGATCAAATTGTGTTCTGAAGCTGGCTTCATTCTTAACCAGAACACCACTGGCAAATGAAACCTGAATACAAAATACTTAACAGTTGTAGATACTTAACAAAAATGTTAATGAGCATTGGGGAAGACCAGATCCAGTCAAATCTATTTGGAAGCCATCAGAAACTGGCAACTCAGTGTTCTGGGGCCACAACTTTTCTTAATAACTTGGGGAGAACCATGACCCTTTATTTGCACAAGGAATTTACCTACTACTGAAGCAGGATGTATGTATGTATGGTAGAACGTCTGTCTTTCTAAAGCACAGCAGGTGATTAATAGTGTTAACTACTGGTAGTTTGGTTGTACTCAAGCCTGTCAGATTTTCTCCCCTTTATTTTGATAATTTATGCAATTTTTCTCCCTTAAGGGAAAGAAAAATAAATAAATACTGCTGCTAGCAATTAAGTCCTTTTTAGCATGGAGCCATTCAAAAAGAAGGGAAGATACTGATATGTGTTTAGTGTTCTTCGAGAATGAAAGGCAAACCTAGAAGTAAATGTGGTTTGGGCTTTTTTTGTCTTGCAGTCCCCTGTCTGGCCATTTAGAAGCATAAAAGGAAACTGCTCCTGTGATTGTCCAGACCTGCAGTTTGAATTGACCATGGGCCGCACCTTGTTGCCAACAGGTGGAGTATCAAATTCACTCCTGTTTTAGTAAGTAGATGCCTGACAGTTTGCTTCCTGGTATTCTTACTCCAACCAGGAAAATACGTAACTTCACAGTTACCAGCTATAATCTTCTTTGCTGCTTTAATTTACTGCAACGTGGATCCTTAAAGACAGTCTCACCACATTCAAAATCCTTCTGGCAATCCTGTAGGATCTAATAATTACCAATAGAACAATGTATACAAACATACACAGGTTTTTGTCTCAGGAGCTCCCATGTGTGTAGTATTAAACTAAATTTCATTTAATATTCTCTCACTAAATATGGCTGATTGACAAATCCTGAATTTTACTTTTACATGTTAACAAAAGAATAGCTATCTCGGAAGGATTTTATAAGTGTTCATGCTTCAAATTTGCAAATGACAATATTTTTTCAGGTCTGACACTTAACTACCACTGCACCAACCACGCTACCCTGTCACGATCGGCTTACCCATGAAACACAAAAGTGAAATTTTGTCAACAAGGGTTCCAGTGTTTTGTTAAAACACGTATTCTTTCTCCCCTTGAAACGGAAACATTCTTACTATAAGCAACCCTACCTATCAAAACCTGGAGACTAAATAAAGCCATTCCTCTTGGTTTCAAGTTTTCTCAGGTAGTCAGCCTCTTCACTAAGGACAGTCCAAAGGTGGAAGTAACGCATGAAAAGCGAAATTAGTAAGAGGGAACAAAAAGTAAAGGACAGGGCCTAAACCTTACCGTATAAAACAGAAAAATGAATTAAAGACTAATGCTTAGGACTATGTAATAGTTTGCAATTTTCATTTTTACTTCAGTACATATATACATACATGTTTATTCAATAAATTTTTGCTTACCTGGCGTAATTCTGACAATCCTTTGAGAATTGCTTGTTGTCTCTCTCTGCTTTTAACTACATCAGGATTTAGAAGAGGATCTCTAACGTGATCAGAGCTAAAAATCTGTCGTGGTGTTTGGTAAGAATCTAAAAGTAAATGTGTATCAGATCAATTCACAATGCTCTTTATCAATTTTGTTTTAATTCTGAAGCAGTAAATTGTCACAGCTTGTGAAAATCAGTTTTGGTTGCTATTAGATTACCATCACTATTTTTAAGTCAAACACCACTTAGATTCCTAAACCCAAACCTATATACAATAATACCAGCAAAGTGCAATCATACTTTGCTAAACGTAAACAGACAAAAAAGACAGATGAAATAATAAGAAGTTTTGTTGCTTTTAAATTTTTTTAACTTTTTCTGGGTTTTGTTTTGTTTTTTAAATACAGAGTAACATTTGGTTGCATAGGCTTTCTGTACAGTGCTGTGACACACGAGTTACTGCAAAATGCAGTAAAAACAAATACCAAACTGAGTGAATTGTAGCACTTCAAACTAAAACACTGTATCATTTCTTCTTCTACATGAATCAGTTCTTAATACATTTCAGTACCATTAAACTGCTGATGCTGTGGGTCCTGTGTTGAAGGTCTTGTCACTGGTGCATCTGGATCAAGGTAATACACTTCATTTGTTCGAACATATGGAATAAATTGTGAAGAGAGAGGTCTTCCAGCTTCTGTAACAGAAGGAGGGGAGCTCCTCTGCTGTGCATCTGGCTTGACATTTTTCTCTCTTCTACTATTGCTGTTATGCACCAGGAAATGAGAAGCATGTATCTGTTTTTGTTGTAATCTATTCTTAATTGCTGGAACAGGTGGTGATTCAGATCTGCGTGAAACAATTTCAGTTAGAAAAACCCCCAAACAATACTTAAGTAATGTGATTAATTTTCTCAAATAGTAGAGACAAAGAATCCTCAGAGGACTGGACTTCTGCTCATTTACTCTGCTTTTATATGTGCAGTTTGTCTGGTCTTGTGTATTTTTAATAGTAGACAATTAGAGGCATCTAAATTACTTAAAAAACCCCTAAAAATCAGGAAAGAAAAGTATGTATATTTCACTATTAATGTTTTTATACCTTTAATTAATGAAGAGTATTGACGTACCTTTCTTCATTCAAATGACTCTTAGGTAATTGTTCTTCCTAGGAGAAAACCAAGAAAGCCAAAAGTAAAATAAAAAGCTCCATGTTTTTCATATTAAAAGCTTTCATTTTTGAAGACAAGTTTGTTCTGAAATTCCAAAAGGACTGTTTGACCTGGTTCAGAACAAAGGTATTTATCAGACTTGCATTAAAGAGACTTGTAGTGTCTATGAACTAAATTAAACGAATTACAGGAGGATTTGCTCCCATTTTCTATGTCTTTGGCAGCTTTAAGCACTGTAAAAAATACTGTATGTATTTTCCAATGACTTTGGAAAGCTGCATTTATAAGCCTGAAAGATTCAGCCCAAGATAATGATTATTAAATGAAAGGTTGTGTTTGTAGGTAACAGTCAGTACAAGTTTTCTATTTAAATGAAAACGATTAACATATCCCATGCTTATTATGGGACCAGATAGTGCTTACTTATCTAAAAAAATCTGCTTAAAATTCATTGCCCCGTTTCTCAGGCACAAAATTCTTGAACATTTGCCTTTCAATAATGTAAGAGTAAAACTTAGATTTACCATTAACCTCAAATAAACCAACAAACTCAGTTTAACACAAGAATAAATCTTTAAAGATACCTCTGTGAACAGTTATGTACTTTGACATTCTTTTTTTTAACACCCACAGCTTCTAAAATACGTGTCTATAGGCACACTAAACAAATGGCTAAACAGAATTGAAGGGGCCATCTTTTCTACAACAGATTTTTTTCTATTGGGAGGTGTTTATGCATACATACGTATGTACATACAGAGACTGAGCAAGCACGAGAGAGAGAAGGCATGAATATATTTGATAGCATCTTCTTTAAATGAAAGCTGGGTTTTCTTCCCAGCCACAAGCTATACCAACACATGCTTACTGCAAATGACGAAGAAATGACTCCACTAAGAATGCGTTTTTATGACAACAGATACATATCCTCAGTGATCTGTATTTTTTTCAAAAATAATTTTTTTTTTCTTGAACAGGTACTCCTATACCTCAACCATCACCACAACGTAATGACTGGACAGAAAAGAGCAAGTCAGTGATGTCATTCTATCCTGCACACTGCTTTCAGTCAAGCTCCCCGTTTACATAATGAATCTATGATAATCAATAAATGGAATCACAGAATCGCAAGGGTTGGAAGGGACCTTGG